>JAGQAX010000007.1:41380810-41399265 GCA_019142605.1 Cephalopholis sonnerati | reverse complement strand
AATTTAAATAATCCTCCATAAAGGAGCAGCAGAAGGTGATTGGGATCCTCCTGGATTAAATCCAGACACACTGATTCAAAAACCACTGAATCCTCTTCCTCTCTGGAATACAGCTCCCACAGATATGATCTGTCAGAGCTGAGAGTTGTTCAAGTCATCAGACAGTGCAGCAGGTACTAAAGCAGCTGCCCTGATGCTCCTGGACAGGACTGTGTGGTTTTACCATCAGGATGTGTCTGAGAACGATGTCTGCTTCCTGCATGACGCCCTCCAGCTGCTTCATCCTGCCGCTCTCCCTCTGGAGCCCGGCCATCAGCTGACCTGTGTCAGCTGTTTTTGTGACAGCTCTTCTCAGTGACTGAGGCCAGGCTCTGTCTGAAAACACGAGAGAGAAAACACCATTGTGGTGTAGGCAGAGGGGGTATAGCTCAGTGGTAGAGCATTTGACTGCAGATCAAGAGGTCTCTGGTTCAAATCCGGATGCCCCCTGATTCAGCTTTAGTAATGTGTTATTTGGTCCTTTCAAGGAATGGAAGGTGAAGTGACATGAAGTTGATCAATAATTAGCATTTGATACTTTGAATCTTGAGGATTAGAATTTGTTCTTATAATGCACCTTACATGACAATAAATGTACAGCGGTGTGCATAGGTTTGGACACCCTGCATGTTCAGTGCTTAGTAGCGCCACCTTTGGCAAGTATCACAGTTTCTGATCACTCTCTGTATCCAGCTCAGAGTCTTTCAGTTCCTGTTTGGAGGATTTTCACCCATTCTTTCTGCAGAAGGCTTCTAGCTCTGTGAGATTCCTGGGCCGTCTTCATGCACTGCTCTTTGAGCTCTATCCACAGATGTTTAATGATGTTCAGGTCGGGGACTGTGAGGGCCGTGGCTAAACCTTCAGCTTGCTCCTCTTGAGGTCGACCATTGTGGATTTCGAGGTGTGTTTTGGGATCATTGTCCTGTTGTAGAAGCCATCCTCTCTTTCCTTCCAGAACTGAATCCATTCTTCCCTCTACCTGTGAAATGTTCCCGTGCCACTGGCTGCAACACAAGCCCAAAGCATCATTCATCCACCCCAGTGTTTAACAGTTTTGTCTCCAAACACACCTTTGCTCATTGTGTCCAAAGAGTTCTCTTTTACCTTCATCGGTCCACAGGACTTGTTTCCAAAAAGCATCAGCCTTGTTTCGATGTTCCTTTGTGAACTTCTGATGCTGACTTTTGTGGTGAGGACACGGGAAAGGTTTTCTTCTGATGACTCTTCCATGAAGGACGAACTGAAGGTAGAACAGTGCACCACCACTCCAGAGCCTGATCAATCTTCCTGCAGGTATTTTGCAGTCAAACAGGGGTTTTGATTTGCAGCTCTCTCAGAAAGTTTTCTGGGTCTTCCAGACCTCAACTTGACCTCCACAATTCCTGTTAACTGACATTTCTTAATGACATTATGAACTGAGGAAACAGCTCCATGAAAACACTTTGCTATTTTCTTATAGTCTTCTCCTGCTTTGTGGGCATCAGTTATTTTAGTTTTCAGAGTGCTAGGCAGCTGTTTAGAGGAGCCCATGGCTGCTGATTGTTTCAGGAGTCAGAGTATTTATAAAGATTTGACATGTGCATCACCTGGCCTTTCCTAATGATGACTGGGAACAAGTCAGAGCCCTAACAAGCTCATTAAGGTCTGAGACCCTGGTAAAAGTTGTCTGAAAGCTCAGATGTCTTCGAGTGCCCAAACTGTTTCACGGTGCTCCTTTTCTTTTTTTTTTTTACTCTAAAATCGTACAAAACAACAATCATACTTTAATCTTGCTTGAAATGTTGAAAAACAAGTTTAATCTTTAACGTCACGCCTTTTAGAGATCAGTTCATCTTCTACTCACTTAACCATTCACAGTAAACAAAGTTTGAACTTCTGCATGCCACTGTATGCTCTCATCACCATGCCACTCTTTGAGAATATATCTGTATTACATCAGCTGCATAAAGAAATATAAATGCAACTCAGTGACATGCAAATGCTGGTAAATGACTTGACCTCAGAACAGAGGGATAAAGCCCAAACTTTGCAGTGTGGGTGATATAACGTCGATATCACCATGACAACAGTCTCAGACACATGAAGATGCAGACATAAACAAAAGCAAAACACCAACACTGCATGACAGGTCACTTTGTAAAGCAGTAATTGCTCAGTTTTCAGTCAAGGTGTGTTCTAGAAATGAACAAAGCAGCAAGGTGACCGATCTAAGTCATGTCTAATTTCTACTTTCATATGCAGCAACATTCTCAGGTCACTTGAGGTGAACAGATTTGCATGCTGGGTACCTTGATTTCCTCTGTAAGGACCCCGAGCGTATCATTCTGCTCTGTGGCCCCGAGAGGAAAGCACCAGGATCCATCTCTGCTCGGCCTCTGCCACCATGTTTGGGCCTGCAGATCTAAAGCTGTGCAGCTCCGCCCTCCTGCTGGTCCTGGGGGTGCTCGCCAACGTCTTCAACTTCGGGGTCATGCTGGTGCGGCAGTGCAGGTCCGGAGGTGTGAAAACCGTGGCCGTGATCATCTGCTTCATTTCACTGAGCAACATCCTGCTGCAGATCTCCACCTTCGTCCTCGTGGCCTCGCACTGGGTCGGCGTGCTCTGCTGGCCAGACTTGCCTTTCTTCTACTGCGTCGTCCTGTTCGTGTGGCTCAGCAGCAGCTCCGTCAGCTTCTGGTCTGTCGCCTGGCTGAGCGTCTTCTACTGCATGAGGATTCTGAGCTTCTCCTCAGTCCTCTTCAGAGGGTTCAAGGAGAACATCTCAACCATCCTGAACGTCACCCTGGTGGTGACCTTGCTGACCTCCTGCGTCATGTTCACACCTTTCCTCTACCTCCACTATCACAGCAAAACTCTTGTTCCAAATGTGACAGAAGAGGCTGCCTGTGTCATCAGGAAGCCTCTCTTCCCCGCCTGGGTTGACGTCAATGTCTATGTCATCACCTTCATCTGCTACCTCACCCTGATGCCCTCCATGATCATGCTCCCGACCTCACTGAGGCTGGTCGTCCACCTCTGCAAACACACCTTGTCTGTGGTGAAGAAGCAGAGCAGCTCTCACACTGCAGAGTCGTACCTGCTGGTCTGCAGGGTGACGGTGGCTCTGGTCTGGGTTTACCTCACCACGCTGCTCACCATCTCTCTCTACTACTTCCATGCCATCTTTGCCTCCGGGCTGAGTGCGGACATGCTCTTCTTCAGCCTGTCATTTTATTGTGTGACCTCGGCGATGCTCCTCACCCGCTCCAACAAAAACCTGAGAGAGAAGCTCAGAGTGCTGATCGACAGGAAAAGAACATAAACCCAGGAGTGCTGAGGATCAGAGCGGAGCAACAGCAACTATTTACCTGAGTTATATTTGACCAGCGTGCAGGCCCACATTCATTACTGTGTGTATAAAGCAGCATGCAGCTCTCTAGTCCCTCTCCAGTGACTCCATGTGGCTTTGACAATAAGATAAAAATAAATCGTATACAGTTAGGCATGACTTTGACTTTTTTTTGTTGTTCTGCATTTTTTATAATAAACTATACTATTTTAATTATTTATTTCATTTTTTAATTACTTTACTAAATTCATTTTAAAGCCAGAGCCCTTGTATTGTGTGTATTTTATTTCTTTGCCAGCAGCTTTGCTTGTAATTCCTACAAATATTCACCAGAGAGTGCCGTTACATCAGAAACCAACAACTGTCAGGGAAAAGTCACTCTCTCAATGTTTTGTTTTTTTTTCACATTTTCTTTTACTAATTATGAAAACATTTTGTTCTGCACTACATTTCCTCTTAAGCCTCTCATCCCTGGCGATGTGGAATTGTACATAATAATTAGACACAATTAACACACAGCAGTTTATTTCTATATTTTTCAAACTCAATATTAGCAAATAAGGCTGGAAAAAATAGTAATACAAATAAATACGATACAAGGGCGTTAGTATTTAAAATAGTTATGTTAAAATTTAAAAAATAAATATTTAATTCATTTTATTTTAATAATTAGTCAAATGAAGCTTCTGAAAGTTCAGCTGCTGGTTTCTGGTGTAATGGCGCCCTCCTGTGGACACTGGCTGGAGCTACAAGCAGGAGTAAAGAGGCAGATACACAAAATAAGTTTAATTTTAATTCCGCTTTTACCCTCTAATTTCATCGTTTTAATGTTAATGTATTCATTTAATATAGAGATAAGATATGTCTACATATCTGTTGATACTAAATAATATTTGTTGATAGATTTTAAAAATGAGTTTATAGTATTTAAAATTAAAACATTTTAGGAATTAATGCATTAAAAACATTTTCATGAGATGCTATACTACTACTTTTGATGATTTAAAAATATATATGTTTTATGACATAATATATTATTATTTTTATGAGGTTTTTTTTTTTTTTTTTTTTTTTACATTTTTTGACATACTATACTATTTTTTCATTTTTCACAAAATACCATACTATCATTTTTTTTAACATTTTTTTTTTTTTTTTTTTTACAAAATACTATACTATATACTAAATTAATTTAATTTAATTTAAATTATTTTTATGACAAAATATACTTCGACTATTTAATGATCTTTTTGAATTATTTTCATGGCATTATATTTTGACTTTTTTATGACATACTAGACTTAGACTTAGACTTTGACAATAAAGTCGTAATTGTACGAGAACAAAGTCAAATATTATGAGAATAAAGCCTATATTTTACGAGAATAAATGCTTAATTTTAGGAGAAAAAGGTCACAGATTAAGACTGGTAGGTCAGGTAACATGGTATAAATACTGGTATCAGAAAATTGTTTGTACATGTATGTGTCTTTATGGCAGTGGGTCAATGTTGTTGCAGTCTCTGCTGATCACCAGCAGAGGTCAGTGAAGGTCTTGAATTCCTGAAGTTCACAGAGGTGTGTATGTGTGCGATTAAAGTTTAGTTTCCCATGAATGTGATGGCTGCAGAAACTGTCTCGCCTCCACCTGGAATGCAAGAACACAAGGACGAGGTCAGCCCAGTACTAATGTAACTAATTTGAGTCAAAACATCACAGGAGAGAACTGAGGGGTCGGTGGTTCAAGTCCCCGCCTGGACCAAAAATATGGAGCGTGGACTGGTGGCTGGAGAGGTACCAGTTCACCTCCTGGGCACTGCCAAGGTGCCCTTGACCAAGGCACCGAACCCCCCCAGCTGCTCGGGGCGCCTGTCCATGGGCAGCCCCCTCACTCTGACATCTCTCCATTTAATGCATGTACAGTATAGGTCCCGTTTGTGCATGTGTGTGTGTATTTCGGACCTGTGTGTGTATATATAAAACGACAACAGAGTGAAAACATTGAATTTCCCCTTGCAGGATTAATAAAGTATATGGGGAAAAAAATCATTAAGTAGTACATTTACAAGCGCAGGTCTGGGGGCCGGGCCTTGGGCCATGAGGCCTGGTCGGATTCTGTGCTCACTACCTGCAGGGACTGGCATCTGGGCCAGGTGAATTGCATGCTGGGCAGCAGGCGGGGCGGGGACCCGGGCATCCTGACCCCTGGTGTCTCAAACCTGCTGATCTGTGCTCACTTTTTTCCTCCTATAACTTAAGATCCAGACACTCAGGAGATTTTTACAGGGAGCCGAATATCTGCAGAGGTCTCCTCCTCTCCAAAACAAACTGACCCGGTGACCTGAAATGGTAAAAACACTAAATGAAGCAGTTTCACGGTACAAATCAGTGTTTGTAATGGTTGTCCTGTTGCAAAGGGGCTGCCATACGGCGGCCGACAGGAAAATGCGTAAATGCAAATGGTCCTATCTAGAGCCAGTGTTTGGTTTGTCCATTCTGGGCTACTGTAGAAACATGGCAATGCAACATAGCAATCTTCGTAGACGAGGACCTGCTCCCTATATAGATATAAACGACTCATTCTGAGGAAACGAAAACACAAGGATTCTTATATTCAGGTGATTATACACTAAAGAAAACATACTTATATTCCATTTCTGCCAATATTTTCCCCTCAGGCTCTGATCACACAGAAAGTGTTTTAGCAGCTGTATTTAAGTTGCAATGCCCCTCACATATCTGCACTCTAGGCACCTGCTGTTTTTGCCGGCACGCTCTGAACTCCTCAAGTTGAAAAACTTCAACTCAGAGCAGAAAGCGCCCCACGTCATCTTAGCTTTTTTTCCCCCACTGTCCAATGGGATGATTTTAGAGGCGGGCCTTCTGTGGTGGTCACGACAACAAGTTTACAGTTGGTAAACAATGGAGGAGAAACTGGTGGTAGTGGTTGCTGGATACCCAGAGCTATACGACCCAACGATAGACTGCAGGTTGTCAAACTGCCCCTGAATCATCCTAAAATATGCCTGGAAACAGCCATCATGGAGGAGAAGCTCCTGGACCAACTGGTGGTACTCCCCATCATGGAGGAGAAGCTCCTGGACCAACTGGTGGTACTCCCCATCATGGAGGAGAAGCTCCTGGACCAACTGGTGGTACTCCCCATCATGGAGGAGAAGCTCCTGGACCAACTGGTGGTACTCCCCGTGATCCAGCCTCTTTTTTAGGGTCTCATGTACCCACACAGATCTCTGTTTATCTGCTGACAGTCTCTCACCCTCAACCAGAGCTACAGACAGCACCCTCTGCTGAAACATGTCAGGAGCTACACACTGATTACTGGAGGATAACTAAAATTAATAAATTCACAGTAGATTGATTACACAGAAAGGGTAGGACAAGATGGTGATGGGGTGGTTGCCTGGCAACAATAAAAAACTGCAGTATGCTTTTTTTCTTTTACTTGCGACATTAAATTAAAAAAGGCGGTGCAGTGCGCCTTGCGTTTTGCAATCTGCAAAACACTTTCTGTGTGATTGAGGCCTAAATCTTACACACTGGACCTTTAAGTCCTGAAAGTGTCTGAAACTATAAAATCTACTGAGTTGTGTGTCAACAAATTCATCTCCATGACAACTAAGGAAACTCAAATAACTGACAAAACTGTACGAAAAGCTAGTAAGCATCCCTTGAGTTGAGTTTGTTTTCCTCTCTCATATCTCATGTAAAACTGAGCTTGTTGAGGAAAATCTGTGAACCATTAAAATATTCTGCATGTACTATAATTGTCACGATAACACCAGTGGAGATAGAATGACTGTAAAGAACAATAAGGCCACTATAACGCTGCAAATCCCTCTATAAAAGAAGCCTTTAATTAGATTGTGTGAGCTTTCTGAACCAGCTGCAGGTATTTCATCTTAATGCCACAGTCAAAGCGAGCTTATTGTCGCTGAAGTAAAACCGCTTTGAAATATTTCAACCATGCTGCCAATCAAAACTCTCGAACCCCGACAACATCAAACGTGTTTTCATCACAGAAACTGCAGCAACTCGATGTTTGCTGATGTGAAAACTCATGATTTAGCCGCAGAGGATGCTGAGGCACGACATCCTTAAAGGAACACTAAGATCAGCAGCAGCAGCAGCACACGTCTCTCTGACTCTGTTTTGATCTCCCTTCTTTCCGCCGTCACCTCTTTGGCCCTTTTTGTTGTGGCGAGGCCTGCCAGGGGTCACCTGGGGTCACGGCAGTAGGAGAGAATGAAGGTTAATGCCTTCAAACCCACTTATAACCCCCACTGCGTCCCTCTAACCCCCCCCCAGGGCCATGTTTCATAGCTCCCTCCACACAGACGGAGGAGGCAGGCAGCTGGAGGCTGGTCGCTTCCATCCACGCGTCTGGTTTGCATTAAATGGACACATGTGGTCTTTGTTTTGAGAAGTGCGGCTGACACGAACCCATAACCAGCCGTATGAAAAATGGATTTCTTAGGCAGCGGATTTAAGCTTCACTTTGTTCACTTTAAACAGGAGGTATCGTAATGACAGGAAGCCCGTGATTTGACTCAGCCCCTTCGTTAAGGACGCAGAGTATCGCTGCGATGTGGAGCGGTCCGTCTGAGAGGGACTTTGTATGTGAGTCAGATATGAATCTGCTGCCAAGTATGTTCGATGTTTCAGCTCAGACTTATATATCACATGTCAGAGTTTTACTGCTGGATGTTGCCGTAAAAAGCAAAGACGACTCTTTCTGTCGGCGACCAAGATTTATACTCCGGGCTCTCACACAATGGCTCAGTGTTTAGTTCAGGGACACATGGCGCTTGATGGACACATTAGCTGTGGCAGCGATCAAACCTGTGACCTTTTTTATGACCGGACAATCTGTTAAAGCACCAGACCACCCTGCAACTGCAAACAGCCACTGGATACTTTAATAAAGTCTCAATGATACTCCATATTTTCCTATAGTCAGCAAATCCCACAGCCAACAATGAACGTATTTACTAACTAGTGTGTCTGATGTGTCTTCTTCCTCTGGGCCACAGAGCTCCATTGTTGTCCAAAAAACACACCAGTGAGTCACACTGTTGCACCAGGTGACATTTTCCTTCATTACCATAAACACACACACTTTAGTTTATTTTGACTTAATCCCACATACACCATCCTGCTGCCACAAATACTCATCAGAGCACCAAAGGTGGATTAATTTGCTGCTGAAAATAGTCCTCAACAAAAGCACTATTAAGAAGCAAAGCCCCCCCCACCTCTGTTGCACCACCATGGGACCTTAGTTTGGAGAAAGTAAGTATGATAGTCAATGGCAAGAGGCAAATAATTTTCTGATCATGCTTGAATTATGCCATAAATTATCAACCTTGTCTCATTCTGAAGTCGTGGAATACTGGAGCCTGGGCAGCTGTGTGACAGACACCGACAAAAAAAGCTGCCCTTTCACTTCAGCACGATGCACCATCAGTGTGTGATGCATCTCCCCCTAACGCCAAAACACAGCCATACAACAATGTAACTTAGGGGGACAAAGACTCTTAGTAGGCTGGGTGGGTCCTACAATTACCAACTTTCACCTGGGAGGCCGGTGTTCGCTTCCTGTATAAATGTAACGCCAAACCCTGTTATTTTCTTCTAAACCTAACCGCATACTTTTGTTGCCTAAACCCAACTACATGCGCATATTTTTTATTTATAAGCATATTTTGAAAAGACACAATGCATTTAAGAAACAGAAGACACGGCGTCCCAAAACGTAAACAACAGATGCACCAAGGCCACTTTGCACGTCACATGTAGACATGGAAAGCCCATGACAGAGCATTGATAAATGACGGGGTCAGAGTGAGAATGTGTTGGAGTTGCATATATGATGTTTGTCAATTTAAAAGATAAGTTTACAAGTCAAGACAGTCGCAGTTTGTCGTAAAAATGTTGAACTATAGAGCGCCCCAGAAATGACTCCTAGAACCTGGAAATGACTTTGCATTTTTGCATACCTGGTTCCTTTGTCTCAAAGTCAATGGGTTCTTGGTTAAGATGCCTGAAATGAAGTGTGTGGTTATAACATGAAGAGACTTTCACGTTTTGTTCTACGATATAAAATATGTTGGTAAATTCATCCATTTTTAAGCTTTTATATATCTTTTAAAAAAGCGGTTGCTAACCAGTGTTTAAATGAGACTACAGAACATCTCAGTGCCAAGCATGGCTTTACAGCCTCGTTGTGGTGGTGATGTTCATTCATGCAACCGTAGTGTTGTCAGACAAACACAGACTTTTACCCAGTTCATTCCCTGTTTGAAACCAAAAGTCATGCTGTTTTAACGTTACTTTTCTCACGTCCATCCGTCATGTACTTTTGTCACGTTATATACCTATTGTAATCCAAAACATCGCGACTGTTTTGCAATGGTAACCTCCTGTAACTTGTTTCACCAAGGAGACAGCTGTGCATCACATATAGACGCTGTAGAGGAGAGGTGAGAAAGTATGTGACGACCTGCAATGAGAACGCGATGATCACATTGTTCATTTAGTAAAATACAGTCTGGAGCTTTCCATCATGTCACATGATCTTCATGTGTTTATAAAGGTTTACATGTCCAGGGACCAATCATTATAGGCTCACCACAGGCAGGGCAGAGAAGTCAGGACATATTGAGAGTCAGACTCATCATTAAGAAGTGGATCATTTTGGAGCCGGGGGTGTGAGTTCCTTTATATCTTAACATGTGACACCTACAGTGTTGCAGGTATCACAGCTCATTTGTCTCCTTCAGAGGAATTATTGTGCTGCCGTTAATTCTTTTTATATACAGAACAACACTCTTCAAAAAGCGAGATAACACCTCACAGTAACCACGAGGGAAACTCTGCTTTATGAAGCCAAGCTGAGCCTTTTCATATCAGCGATACACTCTGCTTCCCTTCAATCACCTGAAACCAACAGGGAGATTGTTCTCACCTCACTGAGCTTCACTGAGCATGCATACTGATCATCAGGAACACACACACAGTTTTTAAACAGTCAGACAAAGTCATTGTTTAACAAGTCACAAGCGAGTCTCAAATTTTGCTCCTGAATTCTCTCTTTTGAGTCCTGAATGAGTTATTGCTTACCGAACACATCTTTCCCTGCTGTCCGTGCAACACGACTGGCTGCTGTTGGACTGAATTAAAGAGAAAATGAAATTTGAATTGTGGCACACTTTTTATAATATAATGTTAATCTGTGGGCTTGGAGAGGAGAACAAGTCATTCCAAGTCAACAGTTCAAGTTGAGTTTCAAGTTTTGATTTACTTCAAGTTGAGTCTAAAAGTTACTACATTTGTCACGCAATGTAAAATGATAGTAACACATTTGGGAAATAAGCTGATTCACTGTCTTGCCAAGTGTTAGCTGAGGAGATCGATATGTCTAAGATAAATATGAAGCTAGAAGCAGCAGCTGGCTAGCTTAGCTAGCACAAAGACTGAAAACAGGAGGACACAACCAGCCCGTGTCCGGACAAAGGTAACAAAATCTGGCAACAAGTGTAAAACAAGAGCTTTATAGATGCTGATGGGAAGATTTTGTTATCTTTGGACTGGCACAGGCTAGCTGGTTTTCTCTGTTTTTAGTCATCATGCAATGCTAAGCTAACTGGTTCCTGGCAGTACATAGTTGGCGTACAGATGTGAAAGTTGAGGATCAAGTTTTTGTCCCAGTGAAGTGTATTATTTTTTTGTTCTGTACAATTTTAGAGTGAAAAAAAGGGAAGGAGCACCATACAAAAGTTTGGGCACCCCCCAAAAATTGAGCTTTCAGACAACTTTTACCAGGGTCTCTGACCGTAATTAGCTTGTTGGGTCTCTGGCTTGTTCACAGTCATCGTTAGGAAAGGACAGGTGATGCAAATTTCAAAGCTGTATGAATACTCTGACTCCTGAAACCTTGTCCCAACAATCAGCAGCCATGGGCTCCTCGAAACAGCTGCCTGGCACTCTGAACACTAAAGTAACTGATGCCCACAAAGCAGGAGAAGACTATAAGAAGATAGGTGGATGTCATTAACAAATGTCAGGTAACAGGAACTGTGGAGGTCAAGTTGAGGTCTGGAAGACCAAGAAAACTTTCTTCTGCTGCTTGTAGGATTGTAAGAAAGACAAATCAAAACCCCCATTTGACTGCAAAAGACCTGCAGGAAGATTGATCAGACCCTGGAGTGATGGTTCACTGTTCTACTGTGCAGCCACACCTGAATAAATATGATCTTCATGGAAGAGTCATCAGAAGAAAACCTTTCCCGTGTCTTCACCACAAAAGTCAGCATCAGAAGTTCGTAAAGGAACATCGAAACAAGGCTGATGCCTTTTGGAAACAAGTCCTGTGGACTGATGAAGTTAAAATAGAACTCTTTGGGCACAATGAGCAAAGGTATGTTTGGAGAAAAACCTGTTAAACACGGGGGTGGATGGATGATGCTTTGGGCTTGTGTTACGGCCAGTGGCATGAGGAACATTTCATAGGTAGAGGGAAGAATGGATTCAGTTAAATTCCATCAAATTCTGGAAGCAAACATCACAGCATCTGTAAAAAGCTGAAGATGAAGAGAGGATGGCTTCTACAACAGGACAATGATCCTAAACACACCTCTAAATCCACAATGGACGACCTCAAGAGGAGCAGACTGAAGGTTTAGCCGTGGCCCTCACAGTCCCCCGACCTAAACATCATGAAGACGACCCAAGAATCTCTTGATGCTAAAACATACACTTGAGGTCGTCCATTTGAATGTTCAGACTTGACACAAGGGGCACTACTGAGAAGCCTCATACCTTATCTGCCGAGTCCAACAACAGTGTATTGGCAACAGGAGCAGTTGATGATTGTGTACCTTGCTCAAGGGCACATCAGCTCCGGTAATAGGGGAAGTACTCCCAGATTTATCATGGATTGAACCACTAAACTTTGGTGCACAAGTTTGCCTCTCCAGCCTCCACATTTCATGTCGGCTACCTGATGAACTCAGCTCCAAGTCTTTAACTGAAGTTTATAAACAGTCATATAAAGTTGTAAAGGTTGTATGTGCTAAGGTGTGTACATGGGCAGATGTAACGAGTCAAGTCAAGCCCTTGGCATGAACAACCCCCATCGCACACACACACACACACACACACACACACACACACACACACACACACACACACACACACACACACAAACTCAGCATTACTCAGGGGAAAGCCATGCCGTGCACTTTTGTTGTGTGCCCTTTTTTATTGTTTTGGCATTTTCACCCAAAGGAAAACACTGAGCTCCATCAAGATAATCTGTGCCTGTGATAAACAGATTCCATTCATATCGGCCCAACAGCTGCTGCGTCAGGACCAGATGGAAAACACTACATCTTTTCATCTGAAAACATCTTCTGCTTGATTTCAACTGGAAAAAGACACGATAACACAAAGGTTGGATGGAGGCCTGGAACTGACTCGCAGGTGTCAGATTGGGATCATTATTATGTAGATATTTATTTTCTGCTTTTAGTAATAACAATCTGAATGGATCCAGCCCGCCCCCCCCCCAGTCCCTGGGAGCCCTCAGAAAATACTTTTGTGAATGAACATGAGACAAAAAACAAAAGAAAAACTGAATTTCTAAAAACTTCCCAAAGAAAATTGACAACATTTTGGGCCATTTTTGTCAACAAAGTGTGACAAACAGTGCGCTCAGAGGCAATTAAGTGGGCGAAGTAAGACATTTATAGCATCCTAAAAAACGAGTACTCCCGGGATTCTGCGGCACATTTTGTGGTTGTATTAGTTAAACAACATTAATCAAGTACACAAACTATTCTTCGACAGTTTGCCAGCACTGCAGCCAACACATTCTCATCCCAAGTCATACATATTGGCGCTCTGACAGTGGACTTTCACGCCTACATACGTATCCTCCTGCATCTGTTGTTGACATTCCAGGATGCTGCAACCAACACCTGGACATCAACAAAAGCACGTGGTTAGGTTTAGAAAAAAACAAATCATGGTTTGGCTCTACATTCATAAGGGAAGCAAAAAGCGATCTCCTGGGTAAAGTCCGGGCTTGTTGGACCCATCCACCCCTCTTTCCACCCGCCCTACAGGGACTTTCCAACTACTTCCATTACGTTGTTACTGGCAGCGTTTCAAACTGATGTCATCCAGTGGCGTATCATACCACTGCGACAGGTGGCATCTGGCTGTGTTATTAACTGACGCTGCCCGTCCACAAATCAGCCCGTCCATGGCAGCGCTTTATAAACAACAACAGTGACATTGACATGGCAATAACAATAACTGTCCCTGTTATAAGGCAGCTGATCTTGCCTCTGCTCGCAGGATAAGGAGCTCCTGAATGTCATTGTTTTCGCACTTTGCAGAAATTTTCGGCTGCTGTTCTCCTTTGAGTTAGCTGCTAACTGCTATCAGATACTATTAAATCTCCCGTGGTGACAATTACTTAGAAATAAAATACTGCATACAACCAAACTTCATGCCAGGCTTTTCAAAGGCCCCCCTCACATTGGGGCCCTGGGTAATCAGTCCCCCACTATGACACACCCTGCTTTCTACATTCAGACATCTTACACATGAAGACAAGTGAGATTCAGTCCATTCCAATGAGACTATGACACTAAAATATGCATAACACTTAACCAAGTGAAAAACCCTGAGAGGACCATTCTTGGTGTTAGGGGTTAACAGACAAATGCTGTATTTACTGTAGCCTGTTTAAGTAGTGTAGTGTTGGTGCTAATAGGTCCCACTTAAGGCTTTACATGCTTATTTGTACATTATGTGTCCTTAAACTAATATATACAATACACAAGTTGGTTCGGTGCCACGTGACATGGGGAGGCAAACTAAATCCTGCTTAGGGCCTTCAGAAGTGTAGAGCCGGAACTGCAGGTCACCAAAATACAGCTGGCACTTTCTTAAAGCCAACATCTCGTCACCATCAGAAAAACATCATTAAGCATTCTGCACTGTTTTCACTTTTTAACATTTAGTCATGGGTGTAGCTTTTAATGGTGGCTGCACCTGTACTCTCTGAACTCATTAACCTCATGTCACCAGATACTGAACACATTTAACCGTTTTTTTGAATGGGTGTCGTATTTTAGCGCTGTAAATGACATCCGTCTACATTAATCATCATGTTATGTTTTCAGCATTTCCCTTCACCAGTGTCACATACCCAGATTCCTTTCTATTTATTGGACTTGGCAGCGACTTGGATCCTGATTTCGAGGCGTATTTCTTTTCTAATTGAGAGCTGCTGTCATGTGTTGGACCGCTGCCACCTCTTGTAAAAAGTACTGAGGAGGAAAATGTATTGGGACCATCTGTGGGGAACATGAGATAGCTTGTTTATATAATTCACGTGAAGACAATGGCCAGCGCAGGTTACTTTTAGAAGTCACAAGAGACATTTTAAACTTGAGATGATGAAGAGCTTGTGGAAAGTTCAGAGTCAGATAACAGACCTGCTGAGGATCAAAAACACTCTCCTCTCAAACACAGTAAAAATATATAGAGCGTGATCGAAACACGGTAGATCTGAGTTTAACTCACAAACCTTTGTCAGATGCCCGCCCCAAGCAGGAATGATCTCATTGGTTGACATCGACCTGAATGGGTGGAGACAAAAACAAAACAATGATAAAATGTAAATGACAACTCCAACTGCACTTTATTCCTGTATGAGACACTACAATAGATGAAAGCATAAAAGCCCTAATTTTGTATTTTAGGGCTTAAAGGGACAGCTCACCCCAAAATCAAAGACACATATTTTTCCTTTTACCTGTAGTGCTGTTCTTAATCTAGATTGTTTTGTTGTGAGTTGCAGAGTGTTGGAGATATAGGCCGTAGAGATGTCTGTCTTCTCTCCACTGTAATGGAACTGGATGGCACTTGGCTTGTGGTGCTCAAAGTGCAAAAAAAAAATAAATAAAAAATGACCGTATTATCAAGATAATGCACAGACCTTTTTGTGAACAGTTTCATGTGGGAACTATTTTCTGTCTACCAAACTACACCCACCACTGTATCACCACACAAAAGCAAGCATGCATGGATGGACTTGCACTTGTATAGCGCCTTTCTAGTCTTCTGACCACTCAAAGCGCTTTTCACAGTATGAGTCACATTCACCCATTCACACACAATTGGCCGAGGCGACCATACAAGGTGCCACCTGCTACACAGCTTCAACACACTTCAGTATCTTGCTCAAGGATACTTCAACATGCTGATTGGAGGAGCTGGGGATCAAACCGCTGATCTTTCCATAGGTGGACGACCTGCTCTACCTGCTGAGCCACAGCCGCTCTCATGAATGAGAGGCTCATACTTGTGACTGCGTGAGATGTAAACATTAATGGCATCCTCCTTGGCTAAGCTGTAACGTTAGCAAGCCCAGCAGTGCTAGGTGAGCCAGATGGGGAAGAATAGGCACCAACTGAAGTAACGTCCTGCAAGCCATTGTACAGGTGTTGGAAAACTTAACTGGACGACCTCCATGCTGTATCTGTTTCCAGCGAGATATCAGGAGCTGTAATTTCCTTTGATTTACTAAAAGTTGGCTAAATCCTGGACAGCACCATTCAACAAGGTGATTCATTTTCTATTTGCTGATCTGACAGAACTCTGAACTCTCCAGAAGGACTCTGGGAAAGAAGGAGGGGAAGAGTGTGCTTAACGTTGAATAAGGACTGGAGTGACAGTGGGAATGTGACGAGCTGCCCTGTTCCTGCTGTGGATCACTGCTACACACCGTGCAGTGCAGAGTCGCTGCTGGTGCTCAGGTAGAGCAACCATACGATTGTTTTGTTGAGGTTGGGATGTGTGGACAGTTAAATCATTCCACAACCAGAACCATCCAGAAACATGGATGATTATAAAGCAACAGCCAACAATGTAAGAAGACGCAACAAAGGACAGAATTACAGTGCTCAAGTTAAAGGAGCTGATGGGATAACATTTCATATTTCAGGGAACCAAGACTGTTTGATATTTGAATGTTTGCACTGTCTTGTCCTAAAATCAATATCTCTGTCTTGTCAGCATTGAGCTGCAGGAAGTTTTGTGACATCTACTTATGAATGTCATGAAGGCAGTTCAGCAGGTTAACTGTGTTTTGGTAGTTATTTGTCTATCACAGCTTAAATAGATCAGAGTATCATCTGCATACAAATGGAAACGGATATCACGTCTGCGTATAAGATGGCCAAGAGGGAGCATGTTAATTCGAAAGAGCATTCAAAATGTCTGAAAACCACTACACCAGTGAACCTTTCACATCCACATACGACATGCAAGGTACCCTGGGTGTGTTGGTTGTTGATGTTCTGGGATGCTGTGTCAAGTTCAGCCTGTTATATGCATTGTCTTCTTTTAAAATACACTTCTGTTTTCACAGGAAATGTACAGTCTGCGTACAGTCTCTTTCAAAATAAATGCACTACGTCAATACAACAATGTGAATTAACGTTTTTTTCCCCTCAAACAACTAACGCATGTTTCTTGGTTTAGGCAACAAAAGCAAGTGGTTAGGTTTAGAAAAAAAGAACAGGGTTTGGCTTTATAATCTTACGGTAAGCTAACACTGCTCTCCTGGGTGAAAGTCAGTGCTTATTGGACCCTTTGACCACCTCTCCCATCCGCCCTGCTCGGACTTTGCTGCCTTAACTTTCATTCTTGTCCTGCCAAATCTCCCCCTGATGCCACCAAGCGCCATTAAACTATAACAGCAACCGACAGCATATCATGCCGATTTTAAAGGACGGCTATTTCCATCAGTGTCTGATGCTGCAAGTCAGTGCCCAAGTGTGGGATTTTGACAACTTCGGGGTGAGACCAGGATGAATAATGTGAAACCACACCCCTGTGCCAGTTACAACAACCAGAAGCCCTGCGCCTTAAATAGTCGATTCATGCCACTGCAAAATACTGCAATATCTTTTTTTTTTTTTTACTATACTATAGACTATGTTTTGTCTGTATTGTGAAAGTTGTTCACTGCTACATTTATTTTTGGATCAAAACAGAGCTTTGAGTCTGTGTTCTATAAAACTGCTGAAAACAGAAACATAATCCCTGATTATTGCTGTTATTACATGTTATTGTGTTGCTTTCTCATGTCACCCTAACAGCTTAAATAAGAGGGTGAAGACCAAAATTCACTGACATCTGACCACTCCAGTGTCAGCTCTAACTTTAAATTGGCCTCTGTACGTAATACATCTGCATCCTGTAACATTAATTACAGTCTCCTGTCCAGAAATTACAAGTGTCACTTTGGTATAAAGCCTTTCCCTTTTCTCTTTCATTACACTCAGAAGATAACGGGCCTGATGTGGTGCAGAGCTCGCAGTTCCTTGTCAGGCAATCAGGTTTTATTAGAGCCCTTGTTTCATGTCCAAATAGCCCTCAGAAACCTGACAGCCATTACACAGGAAAGCTCTGCTGAATTCTTTACTGCTATTAGTGGTTGTAATTATAGAAATGATCTCAAAGTGACTCACAGAGAGTTTTTTTTTTTTTTTTCCCTGCACAAAGGGACGGAGGTGGGTCAGAAATCTCCAGTGGGTCCGACTGTGGAGCATTTTATCTTACAGCTGCAAAAATAAATCAACAGATTCCTACCTCCTTTCTTTCTTTGTCACACACACTCCTTTTATTCTCAGAAAAACTACACTTCGCACACATTGTGTCTCCTTTGATGGCAGTTCTCGTAATGATTCTTTTTTTATCCATAGTTTAAGATTCTGGGAAATACCTGCTTTGTTTCTGGGAGTTAGATGAGGAGGTCGATCAATCAAAAAGGTGGTTAGCTTATCCTAGAGGACTGGAAACAAAGCCTGGCTCTGTTCAAAGTTCAATAATCCGTCTTCCAGCACCTCTACAGCTCACTAATCATCTGGTTATATCTTGTTGTTTTAATCCGTACAGAAGTAGAAATGTAACAAAGACAATTTTACATGCTGCAACTTGACAGTTTATCCATTGGTCCAGACCCTCTGTGCAGCATCTCGCTTTGGTTT
>JAGQAX010000007.1:39991916-40160505 GCA_019142605.1 Cephalopholis sonnerati | reverse complement strand
ATCTACATCCTCTAACGCCACCCAACTAAACTATGTCTCTGCCACCTGCCACCATTTTGCACATGTGCAACTTTCAACAGAGATGAGAAGAAAGCAGGAAAGCTCACTCCTTAGCTTAGCTTTCCACTTGCAAGTGAGTTGCTAGATTTACTAGCCTGCCGTGGCATTTTACTTGCACCGCAGTCAGAAAATCCTTTTTGCTGAGCTGTGTACATGTACTTTTGTTGATAAGACATGACAAAATGTCTACTCAAACAACCCATTTTTGTGTTCCTAACCTCTAATTTGCCGTTTTTCTCATCTGATGATGATGTTATCATGTTCCTGTGTTTTTTAGGAGGGATGCAGACGAAGAGGGGTGATGCTGATGGGCTGGTTTATTTATTTATCTGAGCTTGGTTGAGATGGGGTTTGTATATTTAAAATCTAAAACTGTTGTTTATTCATCTTTATTATTGGTTGTAAAAAGTTTGGGATAGTTGTTGACAGTTTTTTTTAAATGAGACATGAATCGTGAGAAGGGGGTAGGATAAGTGCACACTTCTTCCTACTCCTTTTCGAATATGTCTGTTGGTGTTTTTTTTTTGTTTTTTTTTGTTTTTAATTTTTGTTTTGCTCGAAATAAAGTCATTCACTCATTAGTTTATTCCTTCATCCCTTTATGCATGTGTGTATCTTGACCGTTTGTAATAAATAAATAAATAAAAAGGGGGAAAATATAGTAAAATCACAATAAATCCTACTCCTATTTTTATAACAGGTGTGCAGGGATGCCTATCATTTGCTTGCTCCACAAATTAATCAACTGAAAAAAAACTTAGAAAAATAATTAATAAATTAATTGATAACAAAATCATTCTTTCGCTGCAGACTTGGCTTGCTTTGAAAAAAAAGTCTACCCAGAAAAAAATGGGTCAGATAACACTTCTTTTTGTGTCTCTGCCAACATATAAGCCAAAATGTAAACGTCTCTAATAAGGTGATATCTCTGATAAATCAGTCGGTCTCTAGCAGCAACTCAAAATCTCCAAATGTCAACTTCCACGTGTGAAAAAGAAGTTTCTGCCGCTGCTCTTTTCATGATTTAAAGCCCTGCAGTAACACTGATTGCACTGTTTAATTAAGCAGGTTTTCGAGCTCTGCAGTGGGTCAACACTCGTTTCAACTTCTGCTGCTGCCACGAGCACAAATCTGAGTGCGATCTGCATTATGTTAATTTATTTGCATATGTTGGGAACTACAGACATTCACAGTTGCCTGAAGCCTCATCTCAAACACTCAGTATTAAGTGTAATTATTCAGCAGTGTGGAGCGGCTCCGTTCTCCACCGCACGGCATTAAAAAGGCTAATAGAACTGCTGTTTTCCTAATGGCGAGGTTGGTGGCCATGTAATTCATTACTATGTGCACAATGCGAGTCTCAGAGGAGATTTCACCAGGAGGACCCACATATGATGTTACATTAACTGGCCGAGAGCATTTCGTTGCAAGTTTCCAAGTTTTTTGGGGAGTCAAGCTGTACTGTTAGGGTGACATGCATGCTAATCAGCGACGCCTCATCCTCTAGTCTTTTATTATGCGCTTTTCAACACAGTGTGTCAAGATTATTTCCTTTGAAGGAGAACGCCAGCTGTCATGTTTTATGCATTCGCTTTTCAGTTCAATTTCTCTTTCACGTCGCTGTTGGAAAATGCAGCTTGACTTGTGCTTCAGCTTTTATATTTTACAGCGTACAGGTTTCATACACTCACTGCAGATGCTTGGGCCTTCATCGCATGCCAGCAGACTAGACTACGTACAGCGGTGATGGAATATGACACCAGTGTAGTGTCTGGGTGGGAGTGTGTTGAAATGCAGTTTAATTTAATCTTTATCTAGTTGAAATGATTGTGACTAAACTGCTCTTTTTTTCCTGAATGGTTAAAGCACAAATGCCTTTCTGGGTCACTTAATAATTCACAGATTTTACCTTACAAACAAAAATAAAACAGAATACAGAATGACAACAGGTGTGTCTTAAATCTAAATGTGTGTTTGTTGTTTGCAAAAGGAAACATAATCGCTGACAAAATGTTTTAACCACAAAGTCTCTGTTCTGCTCTGACAGTAAACACTAATCTAAATCCAGACAGTACTGAATTTCCCAAGTTCACAGATACTACTGTTATGTTGTGTATAACCTGAGCAGGTTGAGCTGCCTCTGCTCAAAACTTAAAGGACCACAGTGGAAACGAGCCTTTGGGTCTTAGTGTGTTTACATCTTAGTGATTTGTAGTGTATTTATTGACTGTAGTGTAGTGTTACATGTGGTTTTTAATCATCAAATAAATTCACTCAATCAAAGCAGAACTCAGAGAACTCAATTTTTGACAGATGATACAAATATTTTGCAGCCAATATTTGTGCCGTTTTATAATATCTTTACTTGTTAAAATGCCAAAAAATACACTGATAAGTTGGTCTGAGCAACTGAAAAATCTACCTCACTGATAATATAACACCTGACTTTCAGTACTGATAGCAAAACACTTTGAAACTGTTTTCAAGGGCTGGAACCCCAGTACAACCAAGTATTGGAAAATCATGCTCAGTAAGCTGGCGTTAAATGCTTTGTCAGGTGTTCTTTACATATTCTGAAATTTCTTTATTTAAGTTCTTGTGTGAGTGCTCATACAGAGTAGGGTTGCAGCAGTGCACTGTAAAACTGTGTACTGTGGTATGACAGTTTTCATACCTCGTATATTTGCTTATCAAGGTATTCAGAAAAAATACAACCTGATAGAGAACCTCACCTGCGCATCTCCTTTCCTCCTCCACTACCTGTCAGACTTTCAGGGCTCCAGCTAACGATCATTTACATTAATCATTAATCTGCATGTTATTTTCTCCATTTATCGAAGTGAAAAATGTCCATCCCAGTTTTTAAAGTCCAAGATGATGTCTTCAAATGTCATGTTCTGTCAGTCCAAAATCCAGATATTCAGTTTTATAAGATATAAAACAGAGAAAAGCAGGAAATCTCCATATCTGAGGAGCTGAAAGCAACATTTTCTGCCAATTTTGCGTGCAAAAATTTTTGTGTCAATCAACAAAGTGATTAGTCGACTAATCGTTGCAGCTCTACAGATCTTTACACACATGGTTCCATTACTACAATGGTTTAAAGTTTCAATTATAACTAAGAGTTTGTTCAACCTAAAAAACTACTTTTGTTATATGATCGTTTTAAGGGTCGTTGTAACTGATAATAACAATGATTGTGTAATGCTGTGATACTGTGATATTTTCTGAGAGGGTTATTGCACTGTAAAAATATCATACCTTTGCAACCCTAGTGTAGAAAAAGAGAGAGTTGTAATAAGTTTGACTGGTTTCTTGTAAAAGAAAAAGGAAGTTTAGAAGAAGGGTTTGGAAAAAAAAAAAACGTTATCATTACTCACACTAAGGTATTAAAAAACATCATTTTTGTATCTCTACCAAAACGTAATTTTAAATGTTATTTACATCAGTGTCCAAACATTTTAAACGACACCCTGTTCTGCTACATTTAAAATATATTTGAGATGTTTTACATGTAGGTGCAAAGCTTTTGTAAATTAGCACGAATGAAAAGAGTAACACCTGCACACTGACAGATGTATCTGTATTAATGGACAAATGTTTCCTTCCCAGTCGGTTTTTTCATTTAACAAAATAAACTGTTTAATGCAGTAGTGAGAAATAAAGAAACCTGCCTAAATGTGTCCAAAAGTAAATACATGTAAGGTTCTGATGAAGCATTTACTGAGTATTGACTCAATAATCAGCTCTATTCACAATATTGATTAGACTTTGTGGACATAAATGCAAATTAACCCTTCACACGTGCAGTCTGATAACTGTTTGTTTTGCAACTTCTGTGACAAATTTACTTGGAATTAAAGATCTGAAAGACTGCATTTTGTAAAACATGAATCACACCATCATGATATGACCCCGCTGAAAGCCCATAAATGATAACACTGAATCATCACCCAGCCATAAGAATGATCTTACATCATCAGAGCAGTGGACAGCAGGACCGCCACATCTACTGTATGAGAGAGTGGACCTATCAGTCCAAGTGCAGGGCAGCAACTCTCACGTACTCGATCTGTCTAATTGACTCAAATATTCTGCCCTGAAATCCCAAAGGCCTCTGGAGCTAAACCTGCACGCACACATACACACACACACACACACACACACACACACACACACACACACACACACACAGAGGCCCCCTGTCCCCTTCGCTTTCTCCTCCATAGCCCCGGCTTCATTAGCAGCGGTTTGCATCATCCCCGGTGAAAACGTCACATGTCATCAGTGACTCCATTCTTTATCACTTCCTGCGGTATAGACAGTGTAACCTTCAGAAACCTGCTGCCCACAGTTTTACGTCTTAATTAGGAGCACTGTCAGAGGCGCCCAGCGCCCCTCGTCCCGATGTGAACGGACAGAGAGGGATGGAGACGGAGAGGGAGTGTTAGAGACGCAGAGGAGGACAAAGTCAGACACCAAGGCAGCAGACAAAGGCGGCGAGAGAGAAAGAGGGAAAAGATGTACAGTGGAGGAGGAAGAAGAGGGGCAGGCAGGGGAAGGAGAGAGAGAGGGTGAAGAGACGAGACTGAAAGTTGTGACAGTGTGCAATAAAAGGAGACAAGAGAAAGTAGGTAAAGAATTCTGTGCGAGGCAAAGTTTCATCACGCAAAACAAACGATTATGTTCGGGCTGTTGTGACTGAAACACAAAGTATACATCATCATCTGTGAAGCAGAAAGAAATGCTTGATAGGCGAGGTATCATTTGAAATTTCGTGCTGATAGGATACCTGAATTTTGGCACAGAACAGTGGTTTTTATTAAACACAAACATGTTTTATATAAATAATCCCTCCTTCTAAGTTTTGTCTGTGATGTTTACTGTTGTCTAAATTCAAGCAGCCACACAAGAACTCTGCCAAAAAATTTGACTCAAATCAGGCACCATTTGATCAAAGACTATTCAAACAAGACTACGGCTCTGATCAGAAATTCCATGCCAAAATGTCGGTGTCCGACAAGTTTTACTTGCTCAAAAAGGCACATTTTAGTTGGTACTGACAAAGTATTGAAGTTTAATAGCCAGCCATATTTATATGAGCTGTACAAAAAGCAGTGCAAAGGCACATAAATCCAAAACATCTCAGAAAATATCCAAACGCACACAAAAAAGAAGAGGCCAGGTGCTTGACTGGTTTCAAATGCAGTCCAGGAAGAAGTTGAAGAAAAAATTGCAGATGAAACCCTGTGAGTTGGAAACCCGTGGGTGTTTTCAACCATTAAGAAACAAGTTTAAGTTTGTCCTTGTTCTGGCTAAGAGTGCCTGAAAAATGTTTTTTTTTTTGCAGCCTAAAATAAAAAAAAAAGAGACTTTAAATTTTCTTTTAAAATAAGGAACTAAAGAAAAAAAACACATCTGGAGTTCCTTTTGTGAGAGACACCAGCAGTCAGCAGGAGAGCACAGAGAGAGAAAAGAAGGATGATTTTCAGTGGAAGTCGAGCAGAAGCGAGTGGAACTTGTGTTGGCTACTTGCTCGGCGAGAAAGAGTGAAAATCCGGCTTAGCGGCGAAAACACTGGAGACGCTTGTGTCCTCAGTTTGGGGACAGCTGACGGGTTAACACTATTAAGACTGCAGAGAACACAGGACTGAATGTGCATCTGTGCTCCCAAACAGTGGGATTGAACGGCGCTTTCGAGGCATTCGCTCAGACACAGATAAACAGACAGACGGACCGCAGAGAAGCGAAGGGACGACTCAGGAACACAGATACTTTTTGTTTAGTTTTTTTTTTCTTTTTTTGTTGCCACACTTCTATGCTGGTTTTATGTGTTTGGGGGCTGGGAGATTTTATCTGATGAGAGTAGATCATCACAGTATGCTCCGGTTTAATTCAACTAATAGTTTTTCCGTCATTTGCCATTTTTGATTTTCTTTAATTTGCATATTAATTGCATGTGCAGTATTATTGCTACATGTAATCATATTTGTGCTCTGTACATCTCCAGCCTCAGACACAGGCAGCCTCAGAGTGAATATCTGCAAACAATAACATAAATAAACAATAAACAATAAAGGGAACCCTCAGAGGATCCGCAGTGGCGAGCTGCTGTACAGCCATGAAAAAAGCCATTAGAGCACTTAAGCATTAATTAAATCTGTATCATCATTACTCAGTATAATTGAAGGTGAGACAACCTATCAATTGTAAAAGATCACACTGTCATTAAGGTTAATAAGCTGTTTTATAAACTATCGTCATTAACATCAGATACATCTATTATAATGATAAATGACATATTGATAAAATAGGTGGTAAAACTGGCGTCTTCTTCAAAGATGGCGTGGACGAGGCGAGACAAATGACATGGAAAGAGGAGTGAATCAAAATCTTAGAGATGAATACTTGAATGTGCACTTTACTGAAAGAAAAAAATAACCATAATGAGATTTCCTGAGGTGGGACAGAAAAAAAAAGAAATGACAACTACATCTGGAACCCCTTCAAGAATGTTTTCAATTAGCCGCCGGGCCGTTTTGCCAACTATTGTCACATCTGCATCTTTTCTCTCAATCAATTATGAAACACTGTAATTTATTCATGGGATACTCAGGCTCCAGTTGTGAGAATGTATGAGGAATTCAACCCCCGGACTGACAGGGAAAAAAAGGCTTTCAGCAGCATCCTTAAAGAAGACATCTGTTTAAATCACAAGACACAGAGTGAAGAGTCGCACTGAGATTGTTTGCAGTAAATAAAAAACCTTTTTACTGTGTGACCGCAGGGCTGCTGAGGCTTTTTTAACAGCAGCAAAAATGTCAGAAAGGTCTGATTTTGGACTTTATTTTCAGCCACATGATAGAATTCTGTACATTTTATTCCTTTTTTGAAACACAACCTACATTTAGCTCCCAAACCAGGAAGCAAGGAAATCTCTCAGAGGCTTTTTCTTCTCAGCTGAGGTCACTTAACACAAAATTAATCAGTGTCAAACAGGAATTAAAACGTCTTTAAATAGCTGTTGAGCCTACAGTTTAGGATGAAAGAGCCCGGGCCATTTGCATGCTTAAGCTCATTAGCATAATTAAGCTCATGTTAAATAAAAAAATGGCAAAGGCCTGGCGTGGAAGGAGTTAACGAGGTGGAGCCAGTAATTGGACGAGGAGTGACCCTTTCACAGCCGCTGACGGGGACGCGGCTAATTCACTTAAATGGTCACTGGAGGTCGATCCTAACGGATGCAATTAGCATCTCGGGGTGCCTTACGGTACAAAGAATAAACGTAATAATAAATACATAAATGAGCACAAGTAACCACATCCAGTATTATCGAGACAGATGTCAAAATGTTTTTCTGTTTTCAAATTTGTTTATTTTTCTCATTTCTTCACCATGATGAGTCATTATTTTGGATGCATTACAGATACTCGTTACTCCTCTTTCAAGGATCCAACTACTATTAAATACAATAGAAAAGATCCTTAAAAAATGACTGCTCAAGGCTGAAAGTTTAGATTCAAACAGATCCATGTAGCACCTTTGCGTAAAAACAAAAAAATGTCCAAAAAGATGCTTTGACATGTCAGACCCTGGGGTGAGTGACATATCATCTGCAGTATTACTCATCAATTCTGCAAATATAACATCAATATCGACCTATTTCTGCTCCGATTGTGTGTACTTGTTTAAAATGCACCCCTAACAGGAAAGAGTTTCAGGATCAGCTTACTGTAAGTGATCACATTTTTCCACATTTGAGCTGAAATGATCTCAGACACTTGGAAACAGTGTGGTGTTTAGCAGTAAATCAGGACATGAAGTTATGAAGCTGTTTTGCCTGCAGTGTTGCAGCCTGTACATTGTCTAAATTAGCTCCACTAACATCCTGACAATTAATCAAATTTCATTAAAATAATGAACCTTTTGGGAAAAGTTGCACAAGCAGTTACTGTATTCATGCAGAAAATGATGCAGATTTAACGGGTGTGGTGACTGTACAGACTGACATCTACATAAACTGATCATGAAATAAGAAGCACTGACACATGGGGAGCAAAAACTTTGACTTATCTTACATATTGATTCTGAATATTTTA
Source organism: Cephalopholis sonnerati (assembly GCA_019142605.1). Classification (NCBI taxonomy): domain Eukaryota; kingdom Metazoa; phylum Chordata; class Actinopteri; order Perciformes; family Serranidae; genus Cephalopholis; species Cephalopholis sonnerati. The sequence continues at coordinate 40,152,346 of JAGQAX010000007.1, read as the reverse complement.
ATCTGTTGGAATATAAATTTTTCCGCAGTATCGATACACCATTACCAGCTGCACTTTCACGCTGTTGCTCTTATTGTTTATGCTCTCTACAGTCATTCTGCTGTTCTCTCGTACTAAATAAGAAAAGAAAAAGTTGTTGTCGTCATGTTACAGCCTTGTGATATTATTCTTTTTTTTTTTTTTGAAACAATTTTATGCACTCGGTGTCAGTTCTTCCCTGCGGTATCAAAAACGGTGTCGAATGTAGATATTTTTTTAAGGTATGGTATCAAAATTTCAGTCTTGTGACAACACTTAAAGGTGGCGGTCCACCTCCGCTATCGACCAGATATTGGCAAAATTTAGTGGTTTATGGAAACACCTTTAGAGTACTTGTGCCTGGTCCATGTGCCTTTAGTGCAGTTCCCATATGAGTGCAATCTAGGCCTGGGTGACAGTCTAATATCACTATATAGTGTTCATCCCACAGCTCCAGTCTTTTGTATATTTAGAGTTTTGTCTGATACAAAGCATGGGAGTAGAGGCGTGCACCACTAACTGCATTACTTTCATTGCATGTTTTAAATGGCATCCACAGCATGTGTATGGCTAAAATATTTAAATTAACATTGTAATAAAGAAGTGAGCCAAATCTACCAGGCCTTCTGCAGCACGAGGCTTCGATTCTTCAACGATAGATTCACCTTTCAGAGAGCAGGTGACCTGTAGGAGTTTAATCAGCCAGCATCTTTAGAGGAGCAACAGGACGACAGCAGAGAGAGGGACAGAGGAGCACAGAGGAGGGCGAGGAGGAGGAGGAGGAGGTGTGTGACAAAACTCAGGCCTGCAAACCAATGAATAGAGCCACATTAGTGACACTTCACTGCTCTATTCACAATGGAGGAGAGGCTCGGCAGGGAGACGTTCAGGATGTTTTATTAGCAAAACAGATTAAAAAAATGTTTCATAACCTAGAGTTTTGACAATAAAATGTGATTGTTACAAGGAAATTTTAGAAAAGCGAGAGAATTCTAAAGACTCACTGAAAGGGTGATTCTAGCTAAAATGAATACATTATGATTGATGGTAAAGCTCGAGGATTAAAGTACAGACGAAACTTCAGAAGTGACATGTTTTACACTCAGTATGAGGAATACAATCTGAGGTCCACATGTTTACATGTTTATTCATAACGCACGTCTGTTATCAAACGCAAACATTTTAGAGCGGATCATATTACATGTAGCTTCATGCGAGGGCCCTTCACTACATATTAGCCGCCACCGTCACACCGTTACATTTATGTATACAAAATACGAGCGGGCTAATTGAATATTCACTGTGAACATATTCCCTGCATAACATGACTCCCCGCTTCCATCTTTTTAAAAATTCAAATGGATGGGAGGGGAGGAGGGGGGGCATTAGAATACATTACTGCATGTATGTGTGATCCCCCCTCCCCTCCTTCTCCTGCCTCTTCTATATGTCTGTCAGGAGGTGAGCCGAGGAGGAGGAGGAGGAGGAGGAGGAGGAGGAGGGCAAAGTGCACGCGACAGAGCCGGCCTCGGCAAAGCTGACGTTAACAATAATGTAATTTAATTAAAGCCAAGATCCCAGCGGTCCTCGCCAAGCGACGGGGCTTTGATTTTAATAGGTGATGAAGAAAAGGCTCGGCGCACGGCGACACCGCCACCGCTCCAACCAGTCTGAGGGGTTCTGGGAAAAAAGGCACCGGCAGGACATCAGTTTAGATCGTATCAGGCGGAGAGGGCGGGAGGGAGGGCGGTGGAGGATAGTGGGTGCAGGTACCAGCCCCGGCCACCCAAACACAACAACACCGATCAGCTAATGGAGAGGAAAAGGGGAGACCTCCAACACAGGGGGGCTGGACCGTCCCCAAAAAACAACACAGAGGACAACAACACTGGACTTGATTGAATCGCAAAAACACTTTTGTAGCCGAGTGAATAAAGCTGCGTTCAAAGTGGATTTCACTGCAGAATGAGATTTAAAGGGACGAGAAAAACAAGAGCTAATCCAAAACTGATCAGAGTCAAAATCTTCACATGCAGATAAATGACATTAAATCTGGAAGGATATTAGAATATCCAACAAACAGCTTGTTTTTTTACTTCTGTTTTTTAGGTGACGTGTTGCTTGAGAAAATAAGTTTGTTGTTTTTTTTTTGGGGAATTAATATCTAAAAATAACAACATAAAAGCTTGGAAAGAAAAAAACCTGTGTTGTCATATTTGTCTGTATTTAATGACTTCAAAAACACTTTAAAGCTGCACTGTATAAAATATGTGTGAGAGAATTCAGTGTATTCAGGTACATGAAAGTTGTAAGATCTCTGAATAACAAATTCACTTTCAATGAGCCTTTTCGTCAAACTATAGCTGCTTTTTAAAATAATTTTAACCCCACTTTAGAGTTAACAATTAAAGATATATAAATGTGAATGCACTTTGAAGTGAAAGTGTTTCAAATAGGTTTTCATATAGTCGAAGATTTTTTTAAGATTCTGAAAAATTTGGGAAAAATTGGAGGAGATTTGGTCCTCATGTCTCACTAATTATTTTCCCATTATTTTTCTTTTTTTCCCCCATTAGGCTACTTTTCACTTTTCTCCTCCAACCAGCCGCCACCAACAACAATTAGCTTCCTTTTTCCTGCTCCAAGAAACACACACTCAAACACACACACACTGGGAGGGTCCCCTCACTGGTAATCCTGTTACCAGCCAGGTCCCAGCCTGGACTTGCCGTGCGGGGGCATGGATGGCTGAGGAGGGGAGGGGAGGATGGAGGATGGAGAGGTGGAGGGGGGGGATTAACATGGCGGTCATTATCAAATTTACAACCAGTCATACAGACATCTGCCCTACTTTTCCTCGGTTAATGTAAAAAGAACTAATCTGGTTAAGAGAGCACGGGCGCGGCTCATAAATCGGCAGTGCTCTCCGCCATAGTTAAAGCTGTCACTTCTCTTGTGGGGGAGCGGCGGCTGAATGGAGCTGTCAGCTGGCTACTTGTTAGGGCTAACAAGGCCGTCCACTGATAGGACTAATGAGGCCCAGGGCTCGCCGCTACCCCGCGCAGCCCACCGCCACCGCCGCCGCTGCTGCTGCTGCTACATTATGTGCTGTGTGCATTATGTGGCTGCTCCAAGGTGCGAGAACGAGCACAGATCAATCGTCATTATTAGAGACAAACAGAAAAAAAAATAAATGCACATCCATCTGCACAAGTCGTTCACCCTTGTGTTGAAAAGAAAAGAATCATCCTTTAAAACACACACTGCACGTAGTGTCAAGAAAATTACATCTGATGTGAGTTTTAATGTTTAGTAGAAGAACAGGAGATAATCTCAATCCAATGGCAGAGAGTCTCCCTTGTTTTAAGAATGATTAAGACATATTGTCATATCAAAAATATTACAATCTTAATGAGCAAAAATATATGTTTTGCAGTGCATTTTATTTTACAAGCAAACTGCATCACATGACTTTACGTTAGACACTTGTTTTTGTTTTTCTTGAGCTTTTCTGCCATGTATATTTACAAGTAGTTTATAGTAGGGCTGCATAATATGCAAAAAAAATCTTAATTTTGTGATACGAGTTGCAATTTCTGTGGGAATGGCGTGTTTTTGCCTTTCATTTTCACCCAGTTGGGGCATCTCTGCAGCACCACAATGCTTCATTTTAATGGTATATTGTGACAAATTTTACTTTCATTGAAAACTGCACCTCCTGCGATTTGGATGTTGCACTTGGTTATACTGCATTTTCATTAAGAATTTGATTAATTGCGCAGCTCCAGTTCATATTGTCGCAGCCTGCATACAGTTTTCTTTTAAAAATGTTCTACTTATTTTACATTTTTATGCTGAAGTTAGAATGCTGTATAATATATTCATGGTTCTCAATACCCAAGAATGCTATTTAAAGTACTAAACTCTGCTGGTGCACACAAACTAATGTATGTTTTGTTCTCAGCGAAGGGGGGTGAGATTTGTTTAAAAGACAAATTAGCAATAAGTCACCAGAACCAATGAGACAAAGCAGCACCTAAAAAACTCAAACATCATCATGGCATTGTACATTACTGCAAACAGTGAATATATTACATTTGTGTGTTTCATACGTAGCGTATCAACGTTTGTGAAGTGACGTAATATATGAGCTGACTTTGTCACTGGGAGATGGAGGGGGTGGTGGATGGTGTTACAGCTAGGCAAGTCACCTGCCGAGCTGCAGACCATTGTTCAAGACCAACAAACAACAAAACTGGTCGCGTTTCAGCAAGTCATTGCTGTGTTTCCAGCGGCTTTTAAAGCTCAAATGTAGGCGTCTTGTAGTGATACGTTGGCAGGGATAGTGCCACAAAAAGCGTTAATTTTTACCGAGACACTGCTGCTTTTCCTGCTGAGATAGTGCCCCCAATACCAGATATTTTAAGCCAAAACCAAGTGGTTTTTGTGCCTAAACCTAGCCACATGTTAAACACCGCCATTCTGCAACATAATAACATGCAAACGTAACTTATCCGTGGTTTGCAGAAACGTACAACGCCATCATTTTTCCTGGGGATTGCTAAAGAGTGATGAACAACACAAATGCAGAGCAACAAAGAAGAACAAGAAGAAGAAAAATAAACCCCTGAATCAATTCCTCCCCCATCAGCACAAAGAGATAAATCTAACGATGGTGGTCAGGGGTTGAATGTCAAGCATGAGTAACGCCTGATTGTTATTTTGAGCTTTGTTTTTTCAGACTCAACTCCAGCCTCTTCCAATGAAGCCTCATCTCTTCTCCCGACGCTTCATTATTTGCGACGCTCTGGTTTAATTCCAATTACCCCTGTTAATTAGGAAATCTCATGCTCTCTGATCTAGGGCTTCGTTTCAACTTAATGTCATTTGCCAGGTTGTTTACTTCCCATTAAAGCCTTTTATTGTGAAATTAAGTGTTACATTTGTTTCTACGAGGTATTTATCTGTGTGATGGTAAACATCCTGACTGATGTCAACATGTGAAAGTCCTCCTGCATGCATTACCTTGTGTTTATTCTGCATTAGTGCTGCTGTCAACTCTTTCTTTAGGCATATATTAGTACCACATTAGCATATTGTCTTATCAGACGTTTAGGTACCAAATTATTCCTTTCAACGGCTGTGGAGAGAGCAAAACGTGGGCCTTCTGCAACACCGAAAACCTTCAAGGATGTGTCATCCTTTGGCTCTTCTCAGGCATTTATTTCTAACACTGAACAATACAGTTTGACGGCTTTTATTAGTTTCAAGAAAGATGTTCTCACCATATTCAGTGTGGCATTGTAATGCGACAAGATAAAAGCAACAAACGGGAAGCGTGAAAGGATGAGTATGTGTGCATCTGTTTACGTTTTTTTTTTCCCTTTTTAACAATACCGAGCAAATGTTTGCTCCGCTTTACATACTGAGATCAAGTGACAAAAGATGCAAAGAAAGAAGCTGCTAGATACATCCTTTATGTATACGACTGAATCAACAGCCTGCTGAATGAGTTTCACTGCTCAGCACGCTGTAAAAATCCATTCTCACCGTTCTTTAAGATTCTGAGGCCGTCGCAGCTGTTTGACCTCTTGTATTATCTAAATGGGTCACTGTGTATCTCTCAGGCCGTAATCAGCCGGCCTGATTTCCTGTGAGGCAGCCATTTCCTCTCTTGGATCATTTCCATGTTACCAGCCTGCCCACAGTAGTACATACTGATACACCAGTGCAACCAGTATGGCAGCCGGTTTACTGCTGATCCTATGGCATGGCTGCAGTCCAATATTTAAATCTGTATTTAAATCTGATTCAGTGGCGTAGTCAGTTGGGTTTATCTAGTCTGCTACTGGTGATATTAATCATCCAGTATGTTTGTGCAGTATGTTAACACATCAGTGATACTTTGCTCTTTAAACGGCCGGCATGTTGCCTTCTTAAAACCCCGACATCCACAATGTATGTCTTATATCTTACTGTTTTTACATGGCCTGTGTTTTTGCTTGTGGAATAATGAGACAGTCTTGTGTGCCGTCTGTGTTGCTTTTAGCCGATTCATTCTGAACAAAACAGCTGGGTTAAAAATCGCACGTTCTATTTCAAACACCGAGGGGTGATTCACAAAGAATGGATTGCAGCCGCTGATATCACCCTAAGTTGAGCATCACTTGCAGCCGCTATTTGCCTCGTGTTAAGGTCTGATTCACAAAGATATTGCACTAATAGCATAGACTGTAAAAATAATGGAGGGAGCTACCGCGACTTCACCCACTGGTTTGTGGAATCCCGTTTTAAGGCCTCGATTTTGGCATTTTCACTGTTGCCATCTTGGTTTTTTTGGAGCCAGAGGTGACCATAATTTGACGAAAGAGCAGCGCTGTGAAGGAGCAAAGGGCGGATCTGACTGAGAACCCTTCACACTATCCACAGACAGCTTGTCACTCAAAATGGCCCACCCTTAATTATGCGTAACTGTGAGTTGTATAAAAAATTAGCCCCTGTAAAGTTGTCAAAAATGTTAAAATTAGCTACAGAGACCAAAAATGTTTTTTGTACCAGTCTGTAAACATGTTTATCTCTGCTGTACAGTTGCGTGTTTAACATGGGGATTGACTCCCTTCCAGAGCCAGCCTCAAGTGGCCATTAGAGAAACTGCAGTTTTTACCATTTCCACATTAGTTTCATTTTTAGCCTGTAATACATTTGCAACATCTGACAATTTCAGCTGCCAAACAGCAACCTTTTTTAATTTAAATTTGATTCTGTGCTCGTGTTTTCATCAATGATCCAACTACCCATGATAGTTAAATATGTCTTTTTGGTTTCAATCTCGGCAGCTCTTTAGCCAACTGTAAAAAGATGTAGATTTCAGCATCTCTGTGCACACACCACCAGGAGCAAAACAGTTTGAACTAGTTGCAAGGAAACATAAGAAAACAGAAGTGAAGTAAAAATAATGGTAATAATGGTCACTGTGTGGTTGACCACCATTCTCAAGAAAGCTTGAGAGACATGAAACCTTCCAGACATTTCAACTAACTTCAACTAGGAGTTTAGTCTAAGAGGGGCAATGCACAAGTAGATTGTACGGCTTTTGCAGCCACTAAACCTGCAAAAATAAGACAAAAACAAAATCAGAAAGCATCAGCAAAGAGTGAAATGCACCCCTAACTTTGCTGCGCAGCAAGCAGCATGCTTAGTGCTCCTGTGCTATTTGCACATATTTAAATATGCAAGATAATATGCAAACATTTGGTACAAAATTGTTTCCCTTTCTGTGCAGATAGGCCTCATTTCAGAAACAGTCCAATTCACAAAGATCAGCGCTAATAGCCACACACAGTTACAGTGAAATATTTGGGTCTTCAGAGAGTTGCTGGTGACTAAAGCACACTGTCAGACTGAGATATTAAATCCTAAATACGGTTTCTCTCTGTCATGTTTAAAGTCCTTGCCTAGTTTTGAGGGAGCCTCTGCACCTGTCAGGACCTGTAGCTCACCGTCTGAAAATTTAAGTTTTCAGCTCTACTCTCTCATCCAAATATGGCCACTCCTGTTTCCAACAAACCAAGATGGTCAAACCCAAGGCCTCAAAACCAGAGTCTACAAACCAGTGGGTGATGTCACGGTAGCTACAAACAACCATAACAAATTTCAAGTCAGCTGATTAAATAGAAAATATAATGTAGGATATCTGAAATCATGCATTTTTTGGAAACATGGTAGACAGTAATGTTCAGTACATGTTTAGATGGTATAAAAACCAGTAGCATTCCTCCTAGAAGACGTTATTTCCCATAACCCTCCTCAGCTCTTGTTACAAAGATGATGATCTGACCAAAGCTTTTTTTGTGTTTTCTCTGAAGATGATAAACATATTGGAAATAATTTTTCCCCCCATCAGCCGTTCACTCCTCGACCATCTGCCATTGAGAGAAACTCTGAGAGAAACTTGAGCTCCATTTGCGCTGAAAGAACATTTCCCACAAAATGTGACCCGGTGGCTCGCAATGTAAAAATGCAGTGTAGAGGCCAGAGAGAGGCTGCCAATCCTCTCAGACACGGTCTTGTTTGTTTACAGTAATTACACTCATGTCTCAAAATGAATGTGGTAATTACTGATGACTTACTGATGCTAAAATGCTACATGTAGCACCTTCGTGCCAGTCAAATATTGAAACTGAAAAGCAAATATCTTCGTCCAATTTGCAGTCTAATGTTTCACTTGGCTCTATTTCCATGCAAACAATCACTCCGCAGCACCTCTCAGCATCCTAATTGAGCCCTGAGAAACCGGCGGGCGCTACGCTGAGCTGCTGAGGAAGGGGAAAATAAACCCATGCATGTATTGCTGTGACCTCCAAGGACAGCTCTGCCATGCCATGCCGTGCCATGCCAGGCTCCGCCAGGCAAGCAGACTGTCACCTCTACCCTTGGTGGCCCTCGGCTTCTGCCAGCCTTGTCCTCGTTTTTTTTTTTCCTTTTTCTTACACCTCCCTTTTACATCCATCCTTTTCCCCGTCTCCTCCCTCCATCTGACGGGACTCTTCCAGAGCAGGTCTGTAGAGTCCCTCTGCTCACAGTCACTTAATTAAACGCTCCCACAGCACCGTCTACAACGTGACCGACGGCTGTTAAATTAAGACGCTGTCACAGTCGGGGCACCGAGCGCTGGCAGGGTGAAGGAAAGATAAACCAGCTGAGGGAGGAGAGGAGGAAGACACACAGAGAGGTGGGAAGCTGCTGCTACGACTGTAGTTTACTGCCTCACATGTGTTCTACATCTGTGCTGTTTCTTAGAGGCATTTTGGGGGGAAATCTCAACTGCCTCACTCCTGAATCCAGGATTATAGATTATCTCCTACTCTGTCTACTCTGACTTCCCTCCTGATGTTAAACAAGGTCTACCCACACCTCCATACCTTTTATTCCTTTGGTACTACTTGAATAATAATCTTATTGTCATGGCAGTATTTTGTTGGCTCTAATATTTGAGTGAGGCTGATGATGGTCAGTTCTGAATCATTTCTTGTATTTTATTTAGTCTATAATATACCAAAAATAATGAAATTTCTGTCACTAGCTTCTAAAGCCTGCAGTGATGTCGTCGAGGTGCTTGTTTTCTTAAACAACTCTCCAAAACCCAAAGTAATGGAACACACAATGACGTGAAAAAGAGAAAAGCAGCAAGTTTTCACATGTGAGAAGGTGCAAACATTAAATGAAAAAGGTAGTTATCAATAAACTGACAACAACTGACAACAACTGACAACAAGATTCAGAACTACGTCCGAATGCTGCAGCTTTAAATCCTGCACTCTCTTCCAGTTGTTGTTTATATAGTACAGTCCAGAGATTTACATTCTTTCTGCTGATGCACTCACTTGTGAGTTTACGCAAGAGGATTATGTACATGTAAATATGTCCTTCATGAATTTCAACATTTTTTTCACTGAGCTGACACTCTTCAAATGCATTATGTGTTTCTTTATTTTCTTTCATGAATACAAAGTTAAAACGTCAGATTAAACATGGTCAAAGTTTCAAATAATGAGGTAAAAAACGAGGCTTCAGACTGTTCTGAAAACTGTATATCCAATGTTTTTTCTAGTTTGACCTCAAGGTGACGTCAGATAGTTATATTGTCATCTGCTCCAGGCATGCTACTGCAAGGGTTTACATTATGTAGCCTACACTGTTACAGGAAGCTACATGCTAACGTCACAGAAAAGTGTAATCTTGATTGCAGATGTTGTTAGTTTATTTATCCCCGATTTTGGATCATATTCCTGCTGGAGCATGCCAAGTAGTATGTAGAAAGGAGTAAGTGCTAAAATGACGTTTAAGATATTGAGCAATATCTGGGATGCTTGTTGGAGGAGACACACTGGTTCTGCTTCTCACCCCAGAGGATCAGTAACCATCGCCTCATTAGTACATTTAATCTAAAATCGTAAATATTCAAGAAGGGAAAAAAATGCTTAAAATGTATTCTATAAACCCAACAACAAATATGCTTAAGCAATAGTATAAAGGTCCATCAGATAATACTATTAACCTCTACACACAGCAGCATACTCAGCCCACACATCCCCTGGTGAGGAACAGATGAGAACAAGAGGAACAAATGGAAATCCAACTGGAAATCCACACACAGAATGCCTGTTCTCGGTTTTTGGCTTGCCCACTGTGGTGTGTGTGTTTCTGTAGGAGGATACAGAGGGTTTAATGTATGGTGATGCATCATTGATTGCACAACTTGTTTGGACATTTCGTGGACAGCTGCTTTTAGAAAACAATACCTACAATGTAAGGGAGGGGGGAGGTGAATGAGAATAAAGGATGTCTGAAAAAAAAAAAAAATGCATACATGCACACCATCGCCTCTTCAAAAAGAGCCCAAGCGAGCACCAGAATAAGGCCAACCTCCCTCCCTCCCTCTCTCTCTCTGCCACCTTCCTCTACCTGCTGTCCCCAGTCGATCCCCGGCAAAACTTGGCGGCAGATGTTGCTGTGCTAAGTTGGCTCTGAAGTGCCTCCCCGGCTCCCTGGTCTCACCGACAACACAGTCAAACCACATTAGATCTCTTTATTTGTGCCTGGGGCAAGTTCGGCACTGCAGCTGTGTCCACCCCCGCTCTACCTTTGGTGTTGAAGGCCCTCGGGCGCTAAATGTGAGACCACAAAAAAAAAGAGAAAAAAACTGTTTCACTCTCATTTTCTGTCTCTCTTCTGCATCTGCTGACAATCCAGCAGTCTGGCTCCGGGCGGCAGCACTGAGGGAGGGAGGGAGGAGGTCGGGAAGGGAGACTGCCGAGGGAGGGAAGAGGGGTGAGGATGGAAGCTCGGCGAGGAGGGAGAGGTGAGGGGGTGGCATGGACACCCGGGTCCCCGTGCTGAACAGATGTCTGCGACAACCTGCTTCCTTACACCTGTACGAGTCCTTGTAACCCCGCGGATGCAGCCCGCTGAAAAATTCATGACCCTGGAGGTTTCCTGTCCGCCATCAAAGACCGCTGCCCTCCCTCCCCTTCTCCCTCGCTCCCTCTCCTCTCTCCCTCCCTCCCTCGGCTGCTCCTCTCCTCTCCCTTATCCACGTCACTGCTGCCCGCTCTGCCATCTACACCTAACCTCCCACCGGACAGTTCAGACTCCTCTCACTTTGATCAGGTTTATCTGTTCAGCCCGGTATCACACGCACGTCTCGTTGAGGACCAGGCTGGAGGCCAACAACAGGCAAAGTTACAGAGTCAACATTAGCTCATAAAGACAAGAAACAATAAAAACACTTGTGCAGCAGGAGGCGGGAAAATGCCAGTTACTAAAACACAAAGTTGTAATAGCGGGAAGAGACCCAACAGTGGGCTACTGATGTTGTAAATCCAATATTTACAAGCCCAGTAAAACTGGACTCAAGGAACAGGTCCGGGTAAAAACTAGTCCAGTGAAAATCTGATATCAGGTATATGATATCACCAGTACATGGAAACTGTGTTGGTGCCCAAAACCTTTAGGAAACACGCTAACATAAGTATCAGTCTTACATGTGTTGGTAAAGGTGAGACGACGTCATTGGACAATTCTGAATTATTTTCCACTGGTTAAAATTTTTCATCCTGGACAATGAAAGGACAGATCTGCAGCAGCCACATGGGTTCGGCAGCTAATGCCAACTTTCCATACTGCATATCCAAGTCTTTGTTTGATGCTGTGCTACTTAAACCACATGCCATCTTCACCGTGGATTTGAATGAATGACATGGAATTTACTGTTGTGTAAAATGGTTCTTAGAAATACAAACAGTGCATGAGAACTGTCTGTATCAATGGTATTGCTAATGATTGCTAACCTAGCTAGAAATGGTATTGCTAACAACAGCTTGGTTTTCTGGTTTTCTTCTTCCCAATTCCAATCTCAATCTTCTGACGTAGATAGAATGAAGCAAATTAGGTTAAAGCTACACCCTTTAAACTCGTTGAAACTCAGGGTGCTTTCACACCTGCCTTGTTTGGTCTGGTTCCAACGAACTCCAGTTCATTTGCCTCCTCAGTGCGGTTCGTTTGGGCAGGTGTGAACGCAGCAATTGCACTCAGGTGTGCACCAAAATAACCAGACTGAGACCTTCTTGAAGAGGTGGTCTCAGTCTGGTTACAAAGGAACTCTGGTGGGGTTGGTTTGTGGTGAGAACGTGTTCCGACCTGGATCTGAACCAACTGCAGTCACATGACACATTGTTTGGGTTAAACATGAGCATGTTACAGTCCTGGAGGATTATTAATGTGCGCCTCCTCCTGTACTGCCTTAATATGCACATTCAGCACATCCAATGCATCAAAACATTGTTTTCTAGTTGGAGCCGCGCCTCGTTTTCAAACTGTATGCTTTGACTCAAATGAACAATGACAGCAATATAGTCCATGATGAGCAGCGCTAAAATAAACCTGCGTAGTTGTCCCTCCATTGTGACATTAGAAAGTGTCACATTTATCTTGCAAGTGTACTCTTCTTCAACGTTTTCTTTACTTCCTGGATTTTTCCCACATGGAAATTCTGACCAATCAAGAGCAGCTTTCTCACACAAGGCATTTGATCTGGTCCGCTTGTAAATGCTGCCGTGAGAACACCAACCAACTCTAGGAAATTATACAACTTTGGAACAACACTAATACCTGATTCAGACCAAAGCAAGAAAACTCTAGGTCTGAGAGCATCCTCAAAGTTCATACTTGACCTTGGAAACAGCATTTCACAAACCTATTTCAATATAGGTTTGTACAAGTTCAATTACTGTTAACAAAATCAGTTTAGTAACACTTCACGGTCTATATTTGTGGAATCGTTATTCCTTTTTGAGGTACTGAAACAGTTTAAATCAAACTGAAACAAATCAAATCAGTGTTACAGTAGATTTAATATTTGCTGAAAGCGTCAAAGTTGATGTACAGTTGGCTTAAATCATTTAGATGTTTGCTTTTATATTATAAAAGTCATTTGTATTGTACATATTGATGCTGGGAATATTGTGTTTAAATTCAACAGTGAGCCACTGGAGGATTTAAAAACATCATGACTCACTTAAAAAATAAATGATTTCTGTTTTTACCAATATTCGGTTTCCATCCACTGCTGACGACCGCTCTGTTAAGATGTAACTTCAAACACAAGCAGCCTCCGTGGCCTCCTGTTTGATTCTCTCCTGTGTCCGCTGTGTACAGTCTTGATCAAAGACTTAAAAGTGGAGTTTGGCGCAGTGATCGGCATGTGAATGAAGCGAGCCAGCGGTGCCGCTGACTCCACTGGCAGCTCTTCTTCCATGTCCCCTTCTATCCGAAGTGCTTTGACACAACTGGTTTACTCACCAGTGGGCCTCGCTCTCTGTTTTCTACACTTCCAAACAGTTTGCTCGGAGCAACTGAGGTGACCTCTTGTGTGGGAACATCTATCATCTTTTACTCAGAGGGAGCTGCAGCCATGATGTTTCCTCATTCTGCCTTTTTCTGCTCAGTTGGATGGATATTGGGCGGGGGAATTGTTGTCATTTTAACATGAAAACAGAAGCCTTGCCAACAAGCGTACTGCAGGAAAATATGCAAGTTTGGTCATCAAATGACACAACACAAACAGCACCAGCCCATTTGTTAACAATTTATCATGGCAGTGAAACGAGCTCACATCATACTTAAGCCCCTTTTGCCCTTACAGAGAGAGTGAGAGAAACAAATGGTATTGCTTGAGACTAACAAACAAAGACAGCTCTGGGTTTGTGATTTGTAGGTCAAGGGTAGTCTGGCAGAGTTTTACCCAAGTTACAATATAGACTAGTTAAAAAGTTGTAGTTGATTTTAAGTCCAGGCTACATATATATGCTTTTGAAATCACCTCAGCTACTATAGTTTAATGTTTAGCAGGTGGGAATGATGTGAGAGCCTCAGTATCAAGTCAATGCCAAAATTCTGAAAACGTGACAGTACTTGTTTTTCTCTAATACCGTCTACCTGACAGGTCAACATGTACACCTACAAGTGTTCCATTCTGTCGTTAAATGCCAAAGGAAGAGGACGAACATCTGCCGGCACAGAATAACAACAACAACACGTAAAAGATGGCAACAAGTGAAACAACAGCTCTGCCTCCACTCATCAAAAAGTCAGTCTGTTTTCCTGAGGCTAGCATATTTTGTTAATTTTTTTGCAATGGGAGCACCGCAAATTACACTCTACTACAAACACCATCAGGGTGACGAGGTGCTGAGAGTCTATTCTGCTTTGAACGCTGCACTCGTCACTGTCACTTTTTACCCAGCCAACCAATCACAGTGGAATAGCGGCGGGCCAAACTGCCAACCAGAAAGACCAGCTGTCACATCTTACATGTTCAAGTGCTGAACAACAACAATGGAGGAGAAATATGTTTATATACAGTAGACCTGTAATTGATATGTTTCCTCGCCCAAAAAATTTCATGAAGCCACACAGACTAGTACTTAGCATTCAAAGCAGATCACTGGAGATCAACAATAAAATTTTATTTAGGTCAAATTTTAGTGTTTTCAAAAAATGTGTGTATGTTCAAGTACATGGTAATTATTGTTTTGTTTTTGTTTTATACCGTGGCATTGAATTGACCCTTTGCTAAGCCCCGCCCTTTAAACACAGACTGGCTAATCATTGCGTAGCATCAGCCAGCTTAGACCAGGGTCTGACAACAACACAGCTGTGCTCCATTGACTCTAATGCAATCGTTTCAGACTTCCTTCATTTTCAGGCTGGTTTTGTGGATTTGGAGCTAAATGTTGTGCCTGGGGCACGTCGTGTATTAATGATACTCGTTACCTGGAGAGGTTGGAAAAAGATATACGTTTCTTCCCTGTTCCAAAACCAAAATCAAACCCTGAAAAGTGTAGGGTTAGCTAGCTAGCTACTGAAGATATAGCCTACTGAATGTATACACATGCTGCTTTTGCTTTGTAATGATTATAACAGTGAAACAAAGACCGACCCTGCTGTACAGGAACCAGTGAAGGGAAGCAGGGAAACTTTGCTCATATTCAACCAGCTGTGTGTCATCGCACTGTAACCAGATGAACGTTGTATGGCTTCCTCCAGAGCTCCCTGCCAAATACTATTCATCTGCACACACTGTGATGCCACACAGCTGGTTCAATATCAGCAAAGTTTCCCTTTATATTCATTGTCTCCTGTGGCGATCAGCAGTGATGTGGTGGTTCACTTTTACACTGTGATCTGTAGCCTATAGTTGGGCTTTAGCTTCTAACTATCTTTGTCTTTTTAACCTGTTGTTGCTGCTGAGTCAGTTTGACATCCTGGATATATCCTTCAAACACAGACTGTAGACCCCTCTGTCTGCTTCTCTCTGGAATCACTGTTTCATTTTTCTAAAAATATGATCATATTTCTTCAGTGCAGTTAGTTACAGTGTGGGCTCCATGCTTCCTCTGACGGCTTGACAGATGATCACAAAACGGTGGGGTTTAGCAAAGGGTCAACTGGGTACCGAGAATCATGGAATTTTACTCGTATTGGTATCAACTACTGGTATCATGACATGCCTAATAGCATGTCCTAACTACATGCTGAAAAACAGTCTCTGACTTTAGAAATTCAAACAATAGTTATATGGAACAGGTCTGTAGCATTTCAACCAAATCTAGCTTAGTTTTCATCATGATATGGGGACATGTTTTGACCTATAAATGATAATTTTTTTATATTGCATCTTCTGGTATTCTTAGTTTCCTGTGATGCCCTGAGTAGCAACTGGCAGGCTCACAGCTGGCTCACCGGTTTAGTTTTTTTCCATGTTCTAGAGCAGCAAATGTTATTTCGCTTCAGACGTTTGCAGTCTGACATCATTCTGTGAGCCATTAAAAAGTACCTTAGTGTTCCTATTCTCAGAGATCTGCACAGAAGATGATCACCACCACAGTGGGCACCTCTGAAAGACATCAGGGCTACATTTATCCAGTAGGTATGTATGTACAGATGAGAAATGACTTCATAAGAAGAGGAATGAAAATCTGTTTCTGGGCTTCAAATCTGGTCAAGAAATGAAATCTAAATGCTCTTTCATGACTCTACACCCTTCTGCAAACTGATTCTAATGTATGTAATTCATTCTGAGATTAGGCATATAGCTCAGTGTCCGCAGCAGATGGTGTGGTTTGTTAGATTAACTGCTGCCTTATAGAGCTAACAGCATATGAAAACATCTGGTTAACTCTGACTTGGTGGCGGTTTGTGAGCAGCGTGTGCTCCTAACCGCCTGTGGGGTGTCAGGTTTCAGTGTGTCGGTTTGTGGAGCCGATATGCTCCCTCTTCTCTGGCGGAGGTTGAGAAAAGTCAAAGAGTTTGACCATATTAGGTCGTCCCCGTCATGCTTCCCTCAGTGAGCTGTTGCAGCTGCAGCTAGCAGTTAGGTAACAACAACACAATGCTTAACTCATGCCAGCAGCTTCCTCTGCTGAGAGCCAGTTCACAGATTATTGTACCTCCGCAGCTGTAATTCAATACAGCAATAAAATAATGGGTCCTTAACTGTAATTGTGGTGACTCAAAAGATTTGGAAGGATAAAAACACTCAAAATAAGCCATACTGGGGATTTACAGAAAAGCCACAACAACATTAAATAGTCGAAAAAGGAAGAGGACCATCCACACTGCTGACTGATGCAGGAAATTCTCTATTTATATCCCTGAATACAACAAACTGCACAGATGACCGCTGATGAGACTTTGACTCACTCCCTTCAGGCTGCAGGTTTGTGCAGCTAAAAACACAACACAACACTCTGACGCTGATTTACTGTATCCCACACACACACCCTACAGTAAAACACCCACGTACACTTCACTGTTTCTTCAGTCTGCCTCTGCATATCGGTACAGTTGGTATTTTAGGCCTCTCTGCAAATAAATTCTCCGCTGGGAACAGAAGCGTCAAGAGATGTAAAGCGTCGAGGTGCTTTTCGCTGACTTACCTGGTCTGCATTTGTGGGTCGCATGAGTGAAACCCTGTCATACTGCCGCCTCAGTAGAGCCCACAGAGCGTCAAGACGACCCTGATGAAAAAGACAAATGCGATTTTAGTACAGAAACTTGTTATATAACAGGACACTTTGAGTACCGATGGCCATTTTTGACCACCTGGTAGCCTTTACGTGCCTTTAAAGGCATCTAACAGTCTTTATTCAGGTGGCCACTCATGGAGCTGGCTCAGATATCATCACGTGACATTAGTGTGGAATTTCGTAACCTCTTTCTTGATTCAAAGATGATTTTTGTGGTTCATATCAGACCACCTTTTACTTGACCAAATTTCCACACTTGGGTTTCGCGATGACTCCTCAGCCAGCTTCATTTGTTGAATAAAGTCCGTGGGACGAGAGGCTGTTAAAAGCTTTAAAGAGCTAATAAGGAGACTTCTATATGTTACATAACATCAAATGATAAACATCATAAGTTAGAGGAAAGGGAACTGAAAAAGATTCATGCTGAAAGACAAAAAACCCAACATATTCAGAGACGTCAGTAACAGGTACATGACTGTAGCACTCACCTTGATGGGAGTGTACCATTTGTTCTCGTTTTGATGGTAGGTGGAAGCAGGTTTCGGGGATGGACGTTTGATCATTGGCTCATCTACATCCTCTGGTATGGACACTATGGCGTTCTTGGCTTTCTCCAGCCTGGCCCCCTCCTCGGTCGAGCCCTTCTCGCCCCAACGCACCTGGACAGGTAAAACCAAACACAGCACCAATTTATAGCTCATTCTATTCTTCTGCACTCACTACTGAACTCGTAGAGCTGGGCAGGTGATCGTCACTAGGATGACCTGTCACGTTTGAAAATGTTTGGAAATGGTTAAAAAGAGGTTTGAAACCCAGCAGTTTTGTTCAGTCCCTCATGAAGACACACATCGGAGGCTTTTGATTGATGGAGCAAACAACTCTACGTGCAGTCCTCCTTCTTCATCCAGATAAGAGTTCCAAGCACAAATTTAATGTGGTTGAGGTGTTTCTTCATCTGATCAATGAAAAGTTAGCCAGCAACAATTTATCAGGCAAAAAATGCCAAACCTTTTCTGCTTCCAGCTTCTCACATATGGGGATTTGCTGCTTTTCTCTGTTTTATATAATTGAAAAAATTTTTGATTATTCTGCTCTGTTGGTTAAAAAACATCTTGAAGACATCTGCTTGGACTTGGGAAATTGTGGTGAGCATTTTCCTTTTTTTCTGACATTTTCAAGCCAAACAGTGAATAAAAAAATGCCGAAAAGAAAACAACTGCCCCCCGGGGGTACTGCAGCAACTTAGGTCTGTTCTTTCATTAAATTGGGGGAAAAACAAGAGGCAGATTTAAAAAAGAATGATAAAAAAAGCAGAAGCAGATTTATAGTGCTGCAGGGATGACATTCTTTTTAGGCCAACCCAAAAGTTAGCTTTGCCCTGGTTTCCTGGTATTTTTCCATTGGATTTTGGATTATTGCAGAAGATAAGCTCTGTTAAAAACAATGTTTATAATAATTACATGTTTTGTTCAGCAAGATAATCTCCACAAATGGAACACAATTTTTACGATATTTTTTGGCGCATAAAAGCAACTGCCAGAAGTTAAAGGTTAGCGTGAGGCTTTAAACAGACTAACCACAGGCGCATGACTTCAACATCACCACCAAAACCAGGCTGTGAAGCCACTTTTGGCGTAATGACATTTAATGTCATTGAGCCACTTGTTAGCATACGTCTCTTTTAAGACCACTAAAGGCTTCAAAATTCCCAAGTGGGGTATTCAGTGACGTATTTTATGTTGTAGCACAAATCATAAAAGTCTCTTAAGCTTGTGTTAACCACTGACCCAATGTCAGGCATCTAACCAGAAATCCATTAAAAAAACCACTGACTTTGAGAAGAAGGAAACAAGAGTGCTAAAATGCTAACTCATTTCCTGGTTTTAGGACTCATTTCTGCACCACTATATATCAAACTTTTAGTTTCCAATATGGGTCAAACTCCAAAAATACAGGATACCACACTACCCATGATGCAACTTGATAGTGTATTTTCATTAGGCCTTCACTGCCTTGTCTTTAAACTCAACAACCACAGTTTATAACACCGGCTTCCTGTAATGAATTTGTCTCCAAGCCCAAGATAAACCTCATGACATCACAGTGATTTGACAAACCTCCTTCAGAGCCACAGAAAACATTATATGAGTAGTTTCACACGCTCAAATAATTAGTTGCCTTTAATTAAAAATCAGCCTGGATATTCATAAGCAACATACAGCTACGTAGCTTCATAAGCTATGTCTAGCTGTATCACCAATAACAGCCAATACCCAGGCAGGAGAGGTTGAACCCACTTTCAGCCACTACAGCAGGGGTGTAGTGATGTTTGTTTCAGTACCAGAGCTGTGGTTTGTTTTGAAGGTTAAGTAACCGCTGTTCCTACTGTGGCGGGTTTCCACACATTAGTCAACTAAATCTATAAAATGAAAGGATGTTTTGCTGCCTCTGTATCTTTACTAGTTAAATGTTAGCAGCTATAGGCTGAATTAAAGTTATTTACCTCACTGCGCTGCTCAGGAGCTATTCGCAACTTTTAAGGTGGAATGTTTTCTTGCATGTTTCTCAATACATGAGCTGAAATCATGAATAAATCAACAATCCATAAATGTTAATATGAAAACTTTGACCATTCCCTTTGTTTTTAAATGCCTGTCTTCCTTGATATACGTTTCAGTGATGATTGGATCTTCAATAGCTTAAAACATGTACATGAATTTCAACCAAATTATGTGAATTGTGAATATTCTGTTTTCTCACTTGGAGAAAAAAGTGGTGGAGTGATGTTCCAGTGCGCTCCAGCAGCACTACACCCCTGCACTACAGGAAGAAAAATATGCTGATAATAAGAAGGGAGTTGGACAACTGCTATCTATATTATCCATAAGAAAACGAAATGACCTGAAAAGCTGTTTTTGCTTTTATTAATAGGCACATTTACATGTGGTATAATGTGACATTGTGTGAGCGTGTGAATGCAGGCCTGTGTGTTAGTTAAGCTGTCCTGCTTTTTAATTGAATTCATCACATCTGTTGCAAGGAGGAGATAAAAAATCCACCGTCACATGAATGGGGAGAGGTGATTAATTAGCGACACAGTTTTCAAGCTGTAGGTTAAGCCGTGACAATATAGAACAGCTTTTCAGAATCATCTCCGGGATACATCCCTGGCCCGCCGCACCAAGTAAAGAGAGGGCTGCGATGAATAAAAGATACGTTGTCACCTCAGCCGACTCGATACGCGTTTGAAATATTGGCAACGGCAAAGCGGTGGAGGTGGAGGTGGTTTTCTCAGCACGGCGTCTTAAATGTGGATGCAGAGGAGAGGGCAGGTTGATCTTAACAAGCACCTCGTTCTCTATACGCAGGGGGGAGGCTTCAGAAGTGGAGACGGGCCTGTCGGTGGGAATCAACCTGCTGCAGGATGAAGAGAGCAACGGGACAGCCGGGCTCGCAGCTCACCAACACTCGTGGGGAAAAAAGTCAAGAGATAGGAGCTCCCTGAGGATGCCGGGAAATCCCTGCAACGCCACCAACTTCCTCGGGGCTGACAAGCGGTAGGGGGTAAAACAGCGAGGGGGGAGGAGGAAGGAGGAGGAGGGCTCGCCTTTCAAACCTGGATTCCCATCGGAGGAGGCGGATAACAAAGAGGCTGCCAAGGTTTGGGAGTTGAGAAGGGGGAGGGGGAGAGGAGAGGTGGGTGAGGTGGCTATGTCAAGTTGACAGCAGCACTCAATCCTTCATCCTGCAATGACTTGATCCAATCAGGCTCGGACGGCCAAGGACGAGATGGCAGGGCCTGTCATGTCAGAGGCATCAGCAGACTGACGAGGACAGCGGCCCGGCCGGTCAGTCAGCCGGTCCCTCTTCCTGCTGCCTGTGTAACTCCACAAACTTGTAGCTTCAGAGAAAACACTGACTGTCAGCAGTTTCCTCTAAACAAACTAAAGGATAACAGCTGTCAGAAATGTGTCGCTTCCTGCTCTCCAGGATTTTTTATTTTTTCCATCCATTTCCACTGTTTAAATTTGATAATAAAAGACGCCCGACCGTTTTAATATTTGCTGCTCAACTCACTTCACATCGAGCAAACTTCAAGGAGATTCATGTGTCAAACATAATGGAAGAGACGTGTCTTTGTGACTGTGATGAAAGTGTTTCATGTTCCTGGAAGCAATATGTTGGGGGATGATATTTAGGCTCTGACCTCCATGCGTTTGATCCCTCCAGCTCCTCTTCCTCCGTAGTAAGAAGCGTCCACAGTCGGCCACTTCTTCTTGGGCAGCGGCTCTGGCTCCTTAAAAAGAAAAAGGGAAATTACTCATGTATAGTAGAAGTAGGTGTGGAGCCACATGCTGACTTTATTCCTGTAAACGACAACTAGCGTGGACAAAAGGAAGGTAGTGCAGGGCTTTGTTTGCTATTGTTCTGTTTTCTGTCAATCTCATTTATCAATATCTGAATGCACTTCCTTCCAACAGGAAAACTCATTTACGTCAGTTCGTCAGGAAGGAAGAGGCACTTGTGTCCTTCTTTCTGCTACAACCATCAATTCTTTCTACATGATTCAAGGTTTTCATCAACTAAATATTTCCCTCACTGCCTCACATTATTTCCTTCAGTATTTTTAATCCTCTGCAGATGAATACAGTCTTGCAGAAGGAGCTCCTAAAATCTAGAGCTTATTAAAGACCAAAACCTGTTAGTGCATATTGTGATGACAGAGATATGAGTCAGATTTTTATGATATGATGATATAATTTTCCAGTAATGACAAACAGCTTATTCAACATAAAAAAGGTCATAAAAACAACAAATCAGCTGAAATTCCTCAGTGTGATCCAAGCAAAAACTTCTTAAATGCTGTTTTTAAGAAGTAGTTCAACATGCATACTTACTTTCTTTCAGAGAGTGAGAAGAAAAGGTCTCTCATGTCTGTGCTCTGGGCCAGAATGTGATTAGCCTAGCTTAGCATTAAGACTCAAAGCACAGGGAAACTTCAACTACCAGTGCCTCTAGAGATCACTAATTAACACATAATATGCTGTTTGTTTTATCTGTGCACAAACAGAAAAGCAGCACATCGAGGTTTAAATGTGAGGTCTTAAGCTGTCTTTATGCTAAGCTAAGCTAAGCTAACAGCCTCCTGGCTCTAGCCTCATACTTTAGGGGTAACTTTGGTATTTTTCAACCTGGGCCTGCCTTTGTGTCTAAGTGACTTATGGGTTTAACAACTTTTTAAAATGTCCAGCACTGAGGGAGAGCACAGCAGCCGGCAGCGGCGAAACAGGCTGGAATGTAATCACTGCAGACAACTGAGCACCATGATTTTATGTCCACTGAAAGTGCTTGTTTTTGCCTCTGACAGGTTCAGATTGTTTCTGTAAGTGTCTAAAAACATTATGAAAAGCATCCCTAAAGATATCGGCCCCCTTTGTATAAGAGTAACATCCTTTACTTTGACCAGAAACAGCCCCAACATCTCTATCTTCAAACTTGCCAGACTCCATTTACATTAACACTAATTTTATCATGGCAAAACACACGACATTCAAAGTGGAACAGAGTAAAATAAAACTGACAAGACATCTTGGTTTGTCTTACCACTCTTCTAATAATCATCCACTCTGGTTTGGTTCAAATGAACCCTAAATTCACCCAGTTAGATGTGAAAATATGCCATACATACATACACATTAAAATTACTGTTTATTTAAATGGAGTCTGGTGGATTTGGTGATAGCAATTTTGGGGCTGTTTCTGGTTAAACAAAAACCATCTTACTCTTTTACCAAGAGGTCTATCTCTGCAGGGACTCTCTCCATAATGTTGTCAGACTACAATAATAATCTGAGCCTGTCAGTGGCCATAACAAGCACAAGGGGTTACACTGCAACATTACACTGCTGGCTGCAGCGCCTTCACTCAATACTGGATCAATTAAAAGGTCATTGTTCCTATAAGTTACTCAGACACAAAAACATGGGAAAATAGGGTCAAGGAACCCTGAAATTACCCTTTAATGTAAAGATATGGGAAGGTCATAAGCCCATTTCTGAAAATGTGGAAATATTCTTTTGAGCTCGATTTTTGTTCATGATATGCTTGTGGTACAATAAAGTGCTGTTTTGGTTATGTGACTTTGCTTAATGACTTTTATATTTCATCTACAATATCAATGGTAAATTCTAAAAATGGCTTTGGCATCAGTACAAATATTCTGGTATTGTGACAACACTATAATGATGTACTCACAGGTGGTGGAGGACGGGAAGGTGGAGGAGGTGGCGGCGGGTCTTTGATGACCTGGATAAACACAAAAAGCAAAAGAGCGTCAGCACTAAGTCCATCAGGGGATGTATACAGACACACACACACGCTCGAACCTTGTCAAGACAAGCACAGACGAGGCTGACGGAGGTGATTCGTGACAGGTGACTGAGTCAAACAGAGACGTCCCTGAGCTCGTCGCACAGCGGAGATGCAGCCGCTGCCAGGCTGCTTTGTAACTGCAACTGGCACCCCATCGCCCCGCTGACTACTGATTACAAGGATTCTGCTTGTAAACCAACATCAGGGGCCCCCCGTGCAAAATAAAGAAAAGCTGAAAATCAACTTGTTGACAGGGGAGTCTTTGGGGCGAGCGCCGCTGCCCGTTTAGCTCTTAATTAATTGGATGGGGTTCAGTGCTCCCAAGCAATCCCCCCAATCATAAAGTCCTAAGGAGTTAATTAGCTCCAATGAGATACAGAGGAGGAGGCTCGGGCTCAGCTCCAAGCCCTGTCTGCGTGGAAGATGAGCGGCAGCGTACACACACAGAGAAAGAAAAAAAGATAAAACACACACACATAACCGCGACACACCTCTCCCACAGCAGAGTGACCAGCCCAGCGGCATTGTTCATGACAACACTGGATGACATGGCACCTGAGGAGCAGGTTGTCCACAATGTGATTCCACTCAAGGACAAGATGCCTCTACTGGGTTTTTCAGATGTGCATCGCAAAGCAAAGAGCAGCCTGACAGTGACATTTGTCAGGTGTCAGTCAGACGCTTCACATACTGATGTCCAACTTTTTACCGCAGGATTGCTGAAGACACCACTGCCACTCAATCCATCTGTGACAGGGATCAGGCTGGAAGGATGGAGTGTATTCCTCTGTGTTCTCAGGGTACAGGAGATGTGAGTCATAGTCACTACAGAGAGCAGGCCTGTAGCTCCCAAAACACAGAGGTCCTGTTTATGTCTTCTGAAAATTGTGGGATTTAAGTCACCACAGATGCATGGACCCCTACGGCACAGGAGCGCCCTATGCCAATAAATAACTTAAACTGATTATTTAAATTATTTATCAAGACAATATACCGACCATTATCTGGTTCCAGTGTCACAAATGTGAGACTTTGCCCCTTTCTCTCTGTCTGATATCATTCTAAAGGAGTACTTCACCTAAAAAATGACATGCATTGTCACCACAACATTATTATTTTAAACACTTTTACATAAACAGTCTCACAAACAGATTAGTAGCATGCCTAGGGAAGTGTGTGTATTTGACCTCTGCTCAATGGAATACATGACCAGAGTTCAAATGAACGCGCTTGCCCAGGCATGCTACACGTATGCAGAGGTGTTGTAAAGGTCCAGTGTGAAGGATTTAGGGAGATATATTGGCAGAAATGGAATATAATAAGTGTGTTTTTGTTAGTGTATAATCACCTAAAAATAAGAATCATCATGTTTTAGTTACCTTAGCATGAACAGGTTTATATCCACATAGAGAGCAGGTCCTCATCTATGAACATCGGTATGTTGCAACGCCATGTTTCTACAGCAGCCCGGAACATACAAACCAACCCTGGCTCTAGATAGGGCTATTCATGTTTATGCATCAGCCACCGTGATTTGAAGCCCCTCCGTGATGAACAATGACAGAAAAACATTGATGTTTTACACAAGAGACCTCAGCCGATAAAGACGAAAAGCTCTAGAGAAACATTCATTTGTAATGTGAAACTGCTTTACTAAGCAATTTTACCGGTTTAAATTATCTGGCCTGTTTGTTTTGGAGAGAAAGGGACATTTCCAGATAATCTGGCTCCTAGTAAAAACCTCCTGAATAAAAACTGAAGGAATTCTAACCGGGAGAAGTTTCAGCTCATTGCAATCTGCAATCCTCACCGCTAGATGCCACTAAATCCCTCTAAATCTGAGACACTGCTCCTTTAAATAGTAAGGTTTTAGCATGACTGCATGTGTTTTAGAAGTACTGAGCATACAACAAGATAAATGAGACTTGGATTATGCTACACAAGTTGTGTGGGAGTTGGTAAATAGATGTTTTGATATAGTTCTACTGTCATTCAACATGGCCCCCATTTACTCCAGTTCGTTAAGAATTTTCTTAGTTATAGATTCTTCGTTCAACGTGGAGGCATCCAAGAAAAACAAAGTTTTCTTCATGAATTCAAGATAAGACAGGGTAAGCAATCAATACACAAATGATAATTTTGTGGATGATGTATTCCTTTAAACTACATATATTTGGGTTCTGGTGTGTTTGCTGGACGAAGGTGGCAACTGAAGACGTCATATTTCATACCAACATCACGTTTATGGACGTGTATTTGAGATAAGATGATAATGAAAACGAGGTCAAGTACTTTGCTCATTAGAAGAAGTTGATAAGAAAGGAAACAGTGTTTCCTGTTCACTTCTCCACCCAGATTTTCCCGGGGTTGGTCTGAGATAAGCCTCGTTTCACAGTCTCCCTCCTACACAATAGTGGACGTGACTCCACACAGAGCAGAGCACAGTCGCTGGCCTATAAATACTGTACATATAATTACAGTGAGGACATATCTCAAGCTGAGGTGTGCGGCAAAGTGAGACCTTTGTCCATTAGTCATCAAAGACAGATACTTCACTGTCATCACTGCTTATGCATTTGCTAAATTGGTTTTGGAGGGAAAAAAAGAGCAATGTAATAATGGCATATCATAGATCCTAACAGCTGTTTCATTCACTGTTAAGCGCAGGGATACCATCACACTCTCCACATACTGTTGTCATTAGAATAATGAAAAATAATCAATTAGGGTTAATTAATTGCTCTTTGACACACAACTGGCTGTAAGCAAATCCAGTAAAGGTCTACTGGTAGCCTCTCCATACGCTGATTAACGTCATTTCAGCCACACCTTACGTTGACAGGATTATCTCTTTTTATTAAGTAATTATGCAGCAGATTTCCTGGACATATTGTGGGATAAATAAAGCATTATACAAATGACGGGGCTCTGCTGCTCTTTCCCAGCTACCTGATGGACAGATGTGAAGAGGAGCGCTCAGCGACGTAATTAAAAACTAAAACCACAGGATACTTAGCCGTCTGACACCAGGCCCAGCAGCTCGCCGCCGCAGTCACGACTCCGGGGGGAATCAGACCAATCAGAGAGGCTCGGGGCATCGTCCCCATATGGCTGTCTCCGTAACTGTCCAACTGGACTCCATAATCCGTCCGTTCCCAAACCTCAAGCTCAAACCGTGTTGTGTCAAGCTGTTTCCAGAGGCTTATCGTGATGGATCAGTGGCAGGTAGCATATTTAGAAATTTAAAAAATGCTTTGTGCTTTTAATAACTACGAACAGATTAACCTGTTTGTTGAAAATAAAAATGATTCAGAGGGGAACTGAAACATAAGGAGATAAAAGTTCTGCGTCGGAGAGCAACGCTGACGACTCCTAACATGAAATAACAGAAGTAATCTGAGATTATTAAACGCCAACTGAGTTGAAAATGTGTCCAAAAGTGCATCCAATTCAGCAGTGAATCTTTTTGAATTTGGATAAACTGGCGATGTTATTCAAAACTACATCTCCGATCCCGAATCCTTTGATTTGAACTAAAGGCTACGCCATTCTGAGTTTAATTTCCAAACAAATCATAAACAAAGAAATTACCACTCCACAGCTTGTATGACCTCTCTCTTGGCATCAATCCATGTGGGAGAGAGACACAGAGAGAGAGAGGGATTGTGGGAAAGAGGTTGTGTGTGTTTGTGTGTGTATGTGTGTGTGTGCGTGGCCTCATCCCGACTGCTGAAACCTGGCAGACTGGGGGTTTAAATATTAACAAGCCACACATGGCCCTCCTCTTCTGCCGCGTCCCTCGATGGAAGGCAACAGCAGCTCTCTCCACCAAGACAAACACGTCCGCGGCCAGACATGCTGCAGGGGGTTTACATTTTAATGCCTTTGTTGGTTTTCCAAAATATGCTTCCATCTCATCCTGGATGGGCTCCCTTCAGGTCCACAAAGCCAGGTGACGTCTATCATTTAAGGGGCGGCGCGGGTGAGCGGGAACGCGGCGGTGGAGGGTAAATTTGCCTTTATCAGATCTCGGTAGAAAAAAGCAGAGAGACAGAAAAAGACCAGGGTGCACCATCTGCAGCCCCTCGCTTATAGCCCCAAACGATAATCTGTTGTGGATTTTTGTAAACGGTTAAGTGGGTGAGGCTGTTTTTCCAAAGGGGATGAGAGCAGTTTTCATGAATATCCAGACTAAAGAAAAGTTTAAACAATGGATTAAAGACAGAAATACCTTCCATCAAGTGCAATCAAGTTGTTCAAAGGGAAACAATAAAGGAGAGCTCAGAATTTCATTGCACATTCAAGATTCGTTAATTACACACAGCCTCAAGTTGCACCTTAACAAACACCCTGTTCACATGGGACCGGCAGCATGTGGCGATCTGTGGAATTAATGAATAACCTTCTAACCTCCACATTCAGACAAACACATTTGCACTAATATCATTCTCTTTAATCACCAGAGCTGCTGAGCTTGACTTGATACTATATATTTTGCCCTTCCAAGACTCCTGCATGCTGTCAGTCACCTTGTCCTCAATATTAACAATCATTTGGTCTCAAATCTGTCATGAGTAGTGGTAGATTTTATCAATACAGGTACTGATACTGCCTAATGGCATATTATTTATTGGTGTTCTTATCAATGCTCCTTCAGAAGTCGAGAGGTACACTTGGTGCATCAGTGCTGAAACAGCCCATTCTACAGAGCATTTAATCTGTCCTTCATAACTACAGTTAACAGAATGTAAAGGATGACATGATCATGCAACACTAATGAACACATTAAATGTTGTTAAATTAATAAACAACCAAGGTTTAGGTACCTATAGGTAGTCTGACTTCCCTGGAGCTGATCAGCATTACAGTTATGATCAATTAAAGGGAAACTTTGTGGATTTTCAACCAGCTCTGGATCATAACACTGTGGGTCGTATGTGTGAATTAACTGTTTACTATCCTTCAATCTTATCAGCGTCTAAATCTCCCTGCTCATCTCTCAAGGCAAATCTGCTGGGTGACGTGGCATCCGTCATCCAGCCGATTTTTCACTGCTTCTAGAGCTGTTGCTTCAATTACAGATTGTATTTCCATATTATTGTATGCCCACCACCACGGACACAAAGAGTATAGAAGCACGTTCTGAAAGAGACCTGTGCCTCTCTTTAAAATAAAAGTAGGCAGTGCTGATCAAATATAAACCAAGATTCTGTTACTGTATTGCCTATTTCTCTCCAAAAATGTTCTCAGAAACTTATTTTAGTGCACTGACTGACAGTAATAAAAAAAAAAGCGCCATAGTGTTTCCTGTTTTTTAAAGATGGAGGCTGAAAATACTGAGATCAAGCAGCAAAACTGAGCAGCGCTGGTCAAAGATATTTTGATTTCTGATTTATATTTTTCTGCCTCGAATGTTTTCAGAGACAATTTTTATCGCACTGTTGAACACGGTCGCCATCTTGTTTCCTGTGGAATAACGGCCAATCTGGAATTACATCACCCACCAGCAGGAGTGTTTATTGTTCCTGTGCAATGCAGTGCATTCTGGTAGTTGCAGGTTTTCTACCTATGAAGCATAAGCGAATGCCACAGCCCCTGTCTTTGGTTTTGTCAGGTTGTGTTGCACCAATTTCAAAGTATTTGCATCTGTGAAAAGCTACTTTAGCACTGGGCCAGTTTAAAGTCCCAGTGAAAAAGAAGTTTAGCCTCTACGCTGTGATGTGTTTCCAAGTGAAACAGAAAATGTGAGCTACAGCTGTCTTTTGGCTCCACACACACCTTCCTACCTGTTAGATCAGGAGGGAGACGAGGTAAAGATTAATGAATTAGACCTTTGCCACAATGTTTTGTTTTGGAAATGGAAAAAAAAAAGTTTTGCCCACTGATATCCAAACACACATTTCCTCTTAGCCCTCTTCATATTGCTCTGTTAGCTACGACAGCCTGAGTCAGTTTGCTACTGTACAACCCATAAACAGAGAAGTGCAGTTTTATTTGACTCATGTGGCTAGCTAGCCGCCGTAAGTCTCATTTTATTTGATGAATTTTTGGAAACGCCCCTGAGCGCAGAATGAGTCATCAAACATTTGAAACCATTTAACCGATTTAACTGAAAGAGGAAAGACAGGGATTTTGATGTAGAGATTCTCTGATGCTGATTCTTTGACATGTATTTAGAATAAGACGAGATAAATAATCAATTAACATGGACACAGGATTAAAACTGGGAAAGTGTATTTTTGATTTCACTGGGTCTTTTAGACTGCAGTTTGAAACCCATCCCTACCCCTGAGGTAAAATCCATTTAGTCAGACAGCACTGGGACCATATATACAGTAACAGCACCTCCCTGCATTTACACAAATTAGGCTCAATGAGCTGTAGGATCAAATTTTAAGCCAAAATTGGCCTGTTTTCACTGTCTTTAAATATCTTAGGGGCCATAAAAACTTTTTTCTCCAGCAGCCTCCTACCATGAGGGATGGGTTCCTACAGGACACACTGTTTCCTGCCTCAGTTAAAACAGTTTGGGTTATTTCACATGGGAGATTTATGCCTGTGCTGTTTTCCTCTGCACTATTCTCAGTGGGCAGAACAGTTGGGAAAACATGATGTCATGTACCTCCATGCACCGATCAGGACTTAAAAATAATATCAGAATCCAAATGTTGGTGGGTTGTTTTCTTATGTTGCCAGCAGCATCAATCAAATATGATCAAACCACACCTACACAGTGCCCATGATGCAGATTGGCTCAGTATTTTGAGTAACCACTGAGAATGTTTTCTTTTCCTTTAACTTTAATTGTTGTATACTTGGCCAGGAATATTTAAGGTTTAAGAGAAATACTTAAGAATTTAAAAGTAAACTAATCAGAAACGTTTATTCATAAAATACATCGTTTTTGTGGGTTGACTGGTGCAGTTTTTAGCAACATGGTGTAACATGTACTTACTGTTTGTTTACAATCAAAACGGGTCATTGAACTTCATTTGAATGAATGCCAAGATGTGTTGTTGGTGTGCTCTGATTGGTGGATTTCTTCCAGGTCAAATTTCTAAGTATGGTGCCAGTGCTGTTTGAAAAAATCTTACTGGATGAAGGACTGAAATGTCAACAACACTTTATGGTGTTCAAGAGCAAAACCTTGGTGTGATATCTGACAGTGAGCTCTCCTTTGAAAAACAAATTACAAGCGTTGTCCAGTCCTCTTTCTATCATTTAAGAATCATCTCAAAAAATCAGGTCCTCTCTCTGAACATGATCTTGAGCAGGTCATCCATGTACCCACTGCTTCATGGTAAGACTACTGCAACTCATTGTATTAAGGGTGGAGCCAAAAAGTCATCTATCTGCTTCAGCTGGTGCAAAATGCAGCTGCTCAGCTTTCAACCAACACTAGAAAACATAACCATATCAGCCCTGTTTCAGGCCTGTCTTTACTGGTTACCAGTCAGTTTTAGAATCGATTTTAAGATCTTACTGCTCACTTTTAGGGCACTTAGAGCTACATTGCTGAGATGCTGCCCTGTGAGCCAGGTCACAGCCTCAGATCCTCAGGCAGGGCTCTGTTGGCTGTTCCTCCGTCCCGGCTCCAAACTAAAGGTGACTGGGCTCTTGCAGTCAAGGCCCCTCAGCTCTAGAGCTCCCTGCCTCACGATCTGAGGCTGAATCAGCGACATCTTTTAAATTCCTTCTTTAAACTTATCTGTTCAAAAATTATTATTTCAGCACACTGCTTATGTTATATATATCTCATTTGATTAGTCTTTATTGGTTTTATTTTGTGTTGTCAGCAGTTTTGTATTCTTTTATTTTGTAGTACTGTAATTGTTTGATTTGCTGTACCTTAGTGCATCTATAGGGCAATTAATTGCCAACTTTGCTTATCTGCGTCAGTTACTGTATTTTATCTTCATTCATTTTTAGTTTATTTTCTTAAAATTGCCTCATTTTACTTGCTTGAATTCCGCATTGTTTTAAATCCAGGATCAACCATGTAAAGCACTTTGTTTGTTTTGAAAAGCGCTTTATAGATAAAGTTTATTATTATTATTCTTATTACTGTTATTGTTGTTGAAATTGTTATATTGTTCAGCTTCTAACTTTATCCAACGCTAATTTACCAAAGCCAAACATGCATTCTGCACTTCCTCTGAGATTTAGATACTGCTGCTGTTCTTGATGAAGGGAGGAAGTCGGCAATCCCCCAAGAAAAATAAAAATAATAACACTAATAGGAGAAGTTGGAGAGAAAAAGAAACTAAGGGGTAAAAACAAAGTGCAGCTGAAATAAAACACCGTGATTGACAGGATTAGTAAAAGAAGAATTCTGTTTACCGAAACAGAGTAAGTATTTTAAGCTGGCGCATGAGCATGAAAGATTCAAATGTGATTAAACCATAAATAATCTCTGTGATTATTATTAATCACGTCAGTCCCCAGGTAGGCCCAATGTTAGTCCTGAGCAAACAGAGATTTTGTTAACTTTCATGCAATCTGTCACTCACATTATTCTCCTGCTAATCTTTTGTTTTTAACAGTTTGTTTGCATAAAATGACTTTATCTCTTCTGAGAACTCGTGAGTGTGTGATCAGCCACTGATGAGCAGGATGTGGGCTCCACACTTCCTGTTTGAGGTTCTTCCTCTGTGGTGTTGCTAAGCCACCGCGGATGATCGAAGTAAACGGGAGGTGAGCAGATGTTCAACACCACTTCCCTTCAGAGACTGCTGTGTTCAAGCGGCCTCGGACACAGTTAAACCTGACACTGACATGCTGTTTATCACTGGTTTGTGGTCGCAGCTTTGGGCTTTAAAAGGGCATGAACCTCCCTCCCTTTGGACCGCTTCCCCAAATACAATATGATTTTTCAGTTTTCAGCTGAGCTCTGTGCTTACAAAATTATTTCTCAGGCTGAGCTGCATTTGCAACAACAGGATGTTTGTCATCATGAGCTCTGGAGAAGGTAACACTGAGTGCTATTCTTATTATTTTGGATTGCAGGCAAAACAGGCAACATATGAGTTATTTTGGCATGTTTGCCAGCACAGAGCCTGCTGTTATCTCCATGCAAAACAAGAGTCAGTGAATCATCAGCTCTGGTTGCCCAAAGTTGAATATGTTATGAGCAGTGTAGCAACACTCACCACTGTGCAGCAGAGAGGCCAGAACCACCACATGAGAGCCAGAGCTACGAGGACCAGCAGCACCAGGATGACTATCAGCACCACCAGACCATTCGACTGCAGGAGAAATGACAAAAGTAATCAGGTTATTAGTGTTATTATTTTTAAATTTTTTCATTATTATAGTATTTTACCCCATTTCCTGACTTTTTCCTGATTTCCCGACTTTGTTTTAGTAGCAATACAGCCATACATTAATACTACACGCACTACCCAGGCATATGCAGATAAGCAAACTGCTAGCACATGCTAACTGTACTCGCTTGTTAGATACTAGCTGCATATGCCAACAGATCACACCATCACATATGGGTACAAAACCTCAAGGCCACGCCCCTTTTTGGGGGGGACAGGAGACCAAAGATCATATGGATGTCAATGCAGTTTGACACTGACGAGTTTGCTTGCATTAATTTCTTGTTAAACAAATGTTTGTTTGTGGACAAGTCCACTGTTTTACGATCCTGCCTGAGCATCTGTGATACCTTAATACATTAAGGTTGATGGCTGGCATGTCTCTTCAGTCCCCCTCGTCCAAGAGGTTCAATGACCCGATGCATTAGCCAAGTAGACATCTTTACATGTACATGTGCCTCATGTCATGTCTTTTTTTTTTTATAACTTTTTAATGTGTAGGTGCCAAGTTTCAGAGGAAACATTGCAATGAGTTTAGTAATTTAGTAATTAACAAACAAATTTGCCACATAGATCGATAAAAAATGGAAGGGGGGTGGTGCAATAATACCGCATACCGCACTATTGAGCCACCCTAACTCACAACAGGGGGGAATTCCTTAACCATGACAGCCCTAACTGTAAATATAATAAAGTAAAGTGTATATAGAAAATTTTTTTGTGGCAAAATTGAAAGCCAAAACCTTTTACAAGGTTTATATTATTAATAATAATAATAATAATAATAATCACTATTATTATTATTATTATTATTATTACACAAAATAATTTTTTTACCTTGTATCAACGATAATACAATTTTCAATTTACAGGGTTCCCAAACAGACACAGTTTCAAAACTTTTCCATGACTGTTCAAGGACCCATATTAAAGTTGTTTTTTTCTTGCCCAGTTAGTGGGCATACATTAAGGGAAAGAAAATACATGCAATGTATGTGATGGCAAACATTCACTAATTTGTACTAATGCCATGACCTTTCAAGGCCTGGAGGATGGTATTATGAAATCCTGTGACAAGGCCAGATTAACCATGACCGTGGGAATGACTTTATGACAAAAGTTGAAGTAGAAGTTGAAGAAATCTTCTGTACACACACACAAAACACACTGAGAAACTATGAAGTCACTCCTGGAGAAAAAAGACTCATCACATGATAAACATGGAGGAGAGGATGAGGGAGTTCTGCTTATAAGGACAGCGACTATCACGTACTCAAACCACAATATGAGCAACACAAACTGAGACATGAATTGAGGAAATAAGGCTCAGGTTATGAAAGAGAGGTGTGAGAGTAGGAGAGCTGTTTTCAACTCAGAAGTGTGTTATATAACGTGTACAGATGGAAAATACAGAGAAGAAGATCAGAGCTCAGAATCAGCGCAGATGCTTTCATATTGTGTTTCACATATGAAGGTAACTGAGACTCACACATGTGGTAGCTGTGATGGTGTAGGCGCTGGAGATGAAGGACTTGCCATAGTTTAGGCTGATTAGAACATCCATAGTCCTGAAAAGAAAAGAGTTCATTAGTGTGACAGTAAGATATTTAATTAACTATATCTGATATAAACAAAGTGAAATAAATCAGGCGTGGGCAGTATCAAGGTATCACGGTATATCGGGGTATTTAGAAATCCTGCAGTTATGATTTTCAATATCATCGAAAATACAGATGCTCCTCTTTCTATTAAACTGATACGGAGATGCTGTATTGAGGCGCTGTATTGAAGTGCACAGCATGCACCACTAGAGGTCATACTCTTCCGGTGGAACAGGCAGCAGAGCGGAGTAAAATGGCGACTGTGAGACTGTGAATATTACAGGTCTAGTAAAATTGTAAAATGATTAATGATTGATGATTAAGGCCAAAATAATAATCATGATTATTTTGATCAATATTTAGATCGCGATAATTTTTTTATTTTATTGCACCTTCACTTTTAAATAAAAAGAGCACTGCTCTCACTCTCATTTTGTGGGACATTCCTGCTAACGTACTAATTTTTGCACCAAAATAAGACTTAAAATCTTCTTTCTTGGATACTATCTGCGTTTTTTGTTGTTGTTTTTTTTGGACATGGATCACAGCACTGTAACACGCTGCAGCATTGCTGTCACAGTTTCTGTGTTGAAGCTGGACAAGGACGGAGATTAACGGTAACCATGCAGTGACGTTAGCGACATTATTCTTCTCGGCCTTCATGCATTTATCGCACTGCAAATTTTTTCAAGTGGTTAACAGGTTAGCTGTGTTGCTTTGCTGCGCACACAGGTCTCATGCACTGTTTCCACGTGACTTGTCCAAACAACAAATGATTTTTGTTTTGCCCGTCTGCAGTCACAGTCCGGAAATTTTTTTCGCATAGTGGCAGCTTTTAAAAAGTGGAAGCTGGCTGTTAAGGAAGCACTTGATTTTAGTATGCAAAACATGCATGTTAAACGCCAACATTGCAGTCGGTCATGATCATTTAATTGTGAGAAGCCAAATCGTGACTGTGATTATTATTTAATTAATTGTAAAGCCCTACCAGCAAGACACAGCCATAGACAGTATACCCCAGTGAAACGTCAGGAAGGTATGACAGTATGGAAAAAGAGATACTGCCCAAACTTAAACAAAATGAACATAGGAGAAAAATTAGAAACACTGATAAAGTCTCCTCTCATCAGTTTATCCTCCAGGTGTCCCACACTAACCAAGATATACACTTAATGACAAAAAAAATACACAAAAATTAAACATTAATATTTCCTCTTCCTCAAAATCAGCTTATCAGCTTTGGTGCATATGTCGGCTGATATTCATGTAGAAACTGCAGTGCAGAAATGTTGTTGCATTTTTCTGCATTTTTTTACTAAATAAAGAGGCAACTCTGGCTCAGGACATAGAGCTCCTCCTGTCCACATGTCCAAGTGTCCTTAGGGCAAGACACTGAACCCCAAATGTCTTCCACTGGTCAGGCCAGCACCTTGCACGGTAGCTTGCTGCAGTTGGTTTGTGAGTGTGTGTGTGTGAATGGGTGAATGAGAGGCTGTAAACTGCAAAGCGCTTTGGCTAAAAGCTCAACATAAATGCAGCCATTTAAAATAGTTTCATCTATTTTTTAACTATTTATAATGATTTAATGTTCTGTGTTGGAATTTCCTCTGATATTTCTGCTGTCATCTCTGATAGTAGAGGTTACTGGTCAATTGAAAAATATAAAGCCTGCCTTGATAACTCCAAGAGGCACGTGCACATTCTTACATTTTTGTGGTTTTTCTTTTTATCTTTTAATAAAGCACAAAAAATGTGAATTTCTTTTTCTTTTGGACAGAGACAACATCACTGTCCAACATCAGTGGACTCAGGGATAGAGTCCTTTAATGGGCAAAGAGCGTTGTTATTCATATCTAGACAGATTTAAAAAATTAATAATAATAATAATAATAATAATTGGTAATGAACAAGGACAGTCTTTCAGTAGACATATTTGTCACAACATTTTAGCGACAGAAACATGAGGGATAAATACCAGATTTTTTTAATGCTTTTAAAAGGAACATCAGCTAATGTCTTGGCATTAAATTTACTTTTTTTTCAATTTCAGTAATTTCCCCAAAGCCCATAAATCAGTAGGATTCTACAAACGTCTCTTATGACTTCCAGTGACAGAACAATAAGGTTAATTTTATTATTTCACAAGCAAATCCTGTTTAACTTGTAACAAGTCCAGCGCGCGCATTAGCACAATGCTCAGTCAAGAGCACAATGGGTACGAACTAAATGGTAAAACTCAGAGGGAGGAAATCCTCTCATTATCACAGCCGTCAGCATGTGTGGATGAAGTAACCTGACTAGCAGTAACAAGGCTCGTGAACTCCTATGACTTATTTAGAGGAGGAAATGCAGAAGCCAAAATGGGCGCAATTAAAACCCTAATGATGAACGGCACCGCAATTTCCATATGTCTATTACGCCCAATCCAATTACCACAGGTTTAATGAGAATTCAGGATATGGAACGAGCGAAGAGCCCTGAAATCCTCCCTGCAAGTGCAACACAAAAAAAGAGGAGAGAAAAGAGTATGCAGAGCGGTATTGTGTGTGAGGGGCCAGCTGTGAGTGTGTGGTAGCGTACAGGGGAGGCCTGCATTAAAACTGGTGCTGCGGAATAATAACAAGAGAGCTCTTTGCTTTGCTTCGGATTTCGCCTGAGGCAGTGCCTTGGGCCACCAATTCTCCTGTGGTTCAGAACAGATGAGCAACCAGACCATGTGTCCATTACTATGCAGCCGATTCTAAATATTCTAAACTGACTCCTTTGCACCTTTCTTAATTTACCCACACTGAATATTTAAAATACAATTCATGGAACTTTCAAACCGGATGAACTTTGACACTTAACTTGTTGATGCCTCCACTTATCTTTCCTCCTCATTTTTTTTGATTAAATGTTTATTCTATTATATCTATTATGCGATTAAATAAGTCACTTTTATTAAATCAGGCAGTGCTAAGTCAAAATCTCTTTTTCATTTGCACCATTTAATCTTTATTTGTAAGGGAAGGTTTAGCTGAGCAGAGCCATTAATCAAACAGACAATAAACAAAGTGCCAGCTCAATTAAAGCAGTGACAGACACAGGGTGTCTACAGGTATCACACACTTAAATTAAATGCTTTTTAAAACCTTTTCCATTCCATTTGCAACCAAATTTAAGACTAATTTCTAAAA
Source organism: Cephalopholis sonnerati (assembly GCA_019142605.1). Taxonomy (NCBI): domain Eukaryota; kingdom Metazoa; phylum Chordata; class Actinopteri; order Perciformes; family Serranidae; genus Cephalopholis; species Cephalopholis sonnerati. Next base: position 40,114,769 of record JAGQAX010000007.1, on the reverse strand, counting down.
AATGAATAATCTTAATCTTATTCAAGCACTGCAGATTAGTATAAAGTTAAGTAGTATATAGTATGTGGTCCTGTGCAGAGGTAGGTTTGATGTAAATATGGTTATTAGAGTAAGTTAGCTTAGTCTATATTTTGCCAACTAGGGTTGTAACTGTGACATTTTATGGTACGATAACCATCTCAGAAAATATCGTTGTTTCACAGTGTCATGGTATTACAGAATTTAAATGATTCTCAATCAGAATGAATCTTAAAGGATTAAAACAGACGGGTTATTGTAGGTTGAACAAACATTTTATTACTACAACTGAAACTGGAAACTATTTTGTTAATGGAAGTATGTGTACAAAGTCTTTCCTTTATATCGTGGATGAGCAAATGTACACTGTATGATAACCGTCAACTTTTGTATCACCTTATACCTTGACAACAGTACATCACTACATCTAAATTGCCAAAAGGGCAGTGAAAGTGTAGAGTAAAGGTTCAGTAGAAGGTTCAAAGATTTGTAACATCAGAGATGTGGACTTTCATACAGAGGAGTGCAAAAAAAGAATTTAAACATGGATAAATTAAATTAGATAAAATGTTTATGGCATTTACAACCACATGCAAATTCCACTATAAGACTATTTAATGACTTTTACTGCATAATAATAAATATAAAACTGAATTTAAGACATTTTGAGACTTTTTAAGGACCTGCAGACACCCTGAGAAAAACAGAAGTAGACAATTATTTTGAACGTTTTTGGAGTTATAGAGAAGTATTAAGTAAATGTTTTGATTTTTAGGTGACATTGCAGATGACTCCGTGAGCACTAACATTCTGTTGCACGTCCAGCAAAAGTCTGACGCTACTTAATTCTGACCCAGGATCCTGAAACATTGGAAGACACCCATGAAAGAAAAAGAAAAATTGAGCATTTGACAATCATACCACCAACAAGAGACAAAAAGATGAATAAAAACTTTTACCAGAGTCATAAAAAATTACATGCTAAGATCAGTGTGTACCCATGGGTATAAAAGTTGAATTATTATTGGACTGTGCACGGCTGTGAAGAGGTTTAACTGAGAGGAGAGATGTGCGGTGGTGTGAAAGCGCTGACAATGAGATGTTTGCCATCCCCTCTTGTCAATAAGAAATTTAATGTAGCTTGAGAGAGAAATACAGGGCTGCAGCTAAGAATTATTTTTATTGTCATTTATTTTCCTCAGTTATTTCTCAATTAGTTGTTTGGTCTATAACATGTCACAAAATGGTGAAAATGTCAATCAGTGTTTCCCAAAACCAACATGATGTCTCAAATGATGTCTTGTTTCGACCCCAATGCAAAGATTTTAGTGTGCCGTCACAGAGGAAGATAGACACCAGAAAATATTCACATTTAAGAAGATGGAACCAGAGAATTTTGACATTTTGCTTTTAAATTACTCAAACCCATTAATCGATAATAAAATTAGTTGGCAATTAATTTAATAGCTGACAACGAATCAATTAATTGTCTAATTATTGTAACTTCAGAGAAATGATGGGTGTAAAATGTACAGCTAAAGCACAGCAAACTGTATTAGACTGAGTTTAACTGAAGTTATGATGGAGCAGAGTGACAGAGACACCAAGTACGGATATTAAAGTTTAGCAGACAACTTTTACACTTTAGAGAAGACAGACAGATTTTAATCTGATACTGAAAACGTGTTTATTTCAAAATGTTGCATAAAGCAAAAATCTGCTCTATGTGTCCTTATTTCTCTGACAGGTGTTTGGTTTGTTTAAATTGTTCGCACCTGATCCGACCTATCTGTTTAGAGGATGTTGACTGTGCGTGCCCATTAAAAAAGGCACATGTGTGCTCTCTATTCTTCTTAAATCATAAATGTTTAAATTCCCAACAAATGAGAACACGCTAAAAGATCTCAGACTCCTAATTTTTGAGTGTGAAGCAGTTGGGTTTTAACAGGAAACATCCCTTTGTGTGCGATGTGGATTCATGAAACGCTGCACGCCCCTGCAGCTCAGCGGAGCTGTTCCAGGTCCTTGCATGTTAACTAAGTGCTCGTGCTGAATGGGTGAGGGGAGAGGCTAATTTAGCTGACACCCTCAATCCGTGATAATGGTGGGCAGGTTGTTAATCAAGCTGGAGGTGTGGACCTCGGCGTGTGAAGGAGGAAAGCTCCCAAGCGAGTTACACTGACAAACGCCCGACCCCCCCCCCACCCCTCCACCCTCTCTCGCCTGACATCGCTGGACATCCTTAACGCACCACAACCCAACCATAGTCAGAGAGGCCTTTTCTCTTCCTCCCTGAGACACTGACTGCTAATTTAGCGAGTTACTGTTGAGTAGGCAGAATCTGCTCCAGCACGAAGGCATAAGTCATATATGCACTTCTCATTTTCACCCTTTAACTTCCAGGAATATTAAAAGAATGATTAGTAACTGGGTGACGTCTATTTAAAGTGGTTATTCTGCGGCACTGTGTTCAAATTAGTGCTGAAATGATTAGTCAGACCTTCGACAGAAAATTTATGTATTTTTTAATGACCTAATTGTTTAAATCATTTGTCAAGGTGTTTCCTGTTTCTCAAATATGAGGCTTTGCTGATTTTTTTCTTGTGAATTAAAAATATTTGGATTTTAGAAGAAAACAAGAAATTGGAAGATGTCACCGTGTGCTGTGGAAACTTGTGATGGGTGTTTTTCATTATCTCCTGACATTTTATGGACAAAATTATTAATTGATTAATTGAAACTAAGCCCCTGACAGATAAACTGATAATGAAAATTGTTAGTAGCGCTTTTTTGTAAAGGCCTCCAAACAACTCTGTGCATATCTGATGACAGTACACACACATTTATGCTCTAAAAACCATGATGAAGGTTGTTCCTGAATGTTACACAGGTATGCAAAGCACAAACAGGTAGCACAGAGGGTCAAAAGGGCATGAAAAGAATGAAAAAAAGCCCCTGAGTGACTTTAAAAAGGAGCTGGATAAATCATTTAACACAACACTCGCTGTCATTTAACTTTGCCATAATGAGAGCACAGTGAGTGACACCGAGGAGAGAGCTGCAGCTGCTTGGTGGGTCGACGGTTACGTTTGAATAAATGGGAGATGAGAGGGCAGATTGTCACGGGGCCGAGGGATCACTCAAAATTTGGGTAGAAAGCGACACGGGCTCCCAGGGACACCAGTTGAATGGCAGAAGGCTTCTTCCCGCTGCAGATCTCTGGCTCCACGTTGGAAATACTTTGTCCCCGGGCTCACTATAATCTGTCAGAAAGTAAGCCCGCCGTGACGCTAAGCTTTGGTGATGCGATACAGCTGGAGCGGCTGACAATGGTGACGCTAATGGCTTTCAAACTTCCCTTAAAGATGTGAAAATTGAGGAGGCTGAATAATTCACGGCAGAGCATATGCAAGGCCTGTCACTCGGCATCCAGGAGTCATCACTCTGCACCGGTTTGTGTGGCAGAAGTTCTGACGGAGGGGAGGAAACTCGGCCTCATGAAGCCTGGGGACCAGATGAGAAGTTGTGTTCCAGAGTGAGACATCCACCATTTGGAGAGAGTGACATGCACTCTAACAATCTGACTGATGGGACCAAATTAAAATAAAGTGATGTGTCCTGTGGCATGACAGCTGGCAACTTAACGGACCGTAGCAGTGTGTCGCCGGCCCAGTTGCCAGAGGAAAACGTTGGCATTGAACATTTTTACAAACCACAAACATGTACGTTACGTTTGCACTTTCAAACATATATCAACTTTTCTAAAGTGAAGTACTATAAGAGCTGACTTTGTTTTCGGGAGATGGAGAGGGTGGTGGATGTGTCACCTAGGCGAAATAACTGCCAAGCCGCAGGCCACTTTTCAAGACCAACAAACAACAAAACCAGTTGTTGCGAGTCATCGCTCTGTTTCCAGCAGCTTTTTAAGCACCAGAGGTGTTTTTTGCGACCCATCACTGTTTTCCCATGAGGATCAGAGACAGTGTTGTATTTTCAGTTGGGATTATGCCCTTAAAACCAGGTATTTAAAGGCAAAACACGATCTTTCTTTCACCATAACCAAGTCATTTATCTGCCTAAACCTAAAAACACTTTATTCACTACATAATAACGTCCAAATGCAGTGTATCCTTGGTTTGCAAGAACATACAATGCCAACATTTCTTCTGGCATTTGTGTTGGTGTTGTATAATACAACTCCTTAACCACTATTTTCCAGTACACAGTGAACAGTTTTTGATTTCAGGATCCATTTTTCTTACCAATCTGGGTCGCCATTTGTTTCTAGTAATTTCTGTTTTAATAAACTGACCTACTTAGTTGTAATCATTCCTGTTAGTGTAACATTATGATGTGGTAATGCTGTAGAAAAATACAGGTTGATTTTAAGAAATATTTTCTAGATCATACAGATATGTGGAAACTCAGTTGCATGACCGCAAAGCTGATTAGCTGTGAAGTAAAGTTTTGTTCCAAAGGGTCGCAGATAAATCACAAAATTACTAAAAGGTTGAGAAGGGGAAAATATTTTTTTAGACCTACTGAGTATTTTCAGGCTTTTAAAACCCTTCAAAAGAAAACTTTGGTTCAATAGCTCATTAGCTACTCATCTCCACACATTGAGAGGTCAACACTGCATCATTTAAAGGGGCCACAGAACAAAAATGTTGGAAAATACTCATCTAAAGTAAACGTAAAAATTTGCAGTCAACAAGCTAAAGCAAAACTACTTAAATTCTTACACCAGGATAACACTAATATCAGCCCCTCCAGGATGTTGCAATGTCTCGATCGTCCTAGTGGATTTTTGCATTTCTGTCCAATCACCACAACTTTTTTTGCATATTTGACCGATCATTATAGTTTCCCTCAGTCACTTAACTCACTTCCTTGTTTTTGGTTATGAAGATGCAGACATGTGCAACACCAACATCTCACATTTACCAACAAATATTAATGCTAGAGACAGTGCAACAGAATTCTCTGATGTTCTGCATGAAAGCAGGTGTAAAAATTAGCTCTTCTCAGGAATGCATGTCACTAAGTATCAAGCACAAGTCAAAATTTTTCTGAATTTTCACTTTCATTTCATTGCTGTATTCCAGTGCCAAGAAGAGCTTGAATAATCCTCCATTATACATTTAAGATCTGACGCTGACACGCTGCTCCTTGCATCCTTCAATCAAAGCGACCTGGTTCCAGTTTCATCATGTGACAACAAATCAGTGCATATCCAACATGTCAGTCCCATAACATGGAGGACAATCAAACAACAGGACATCTTCATACCCCCACTGACGCAGATGGAGTGATGCCTCTGCTAGCAGCAGCCCTGGGACAGCCTGTTTCATTATTGACGAGCGTTAGCATTAACTAACTGTACCTGCTTTGTAAGGCAGGTGTCGACTCCCCCCTCAGTTATTTTTTGCCCTCCACCGTTACTGTGAAAACACCAGGTGAGGACATGCTGCTGCAAGAGCGCAGCCACTTAACCTCTCGATCGACGCCCCAGCAGGGGATGCTGGGTCTCCTAATGGGGATACACAGAGGGGGGAGGAGGAGGCGGGAGGGAGCGGGGTTGGGAGGGAAGGAAGGGCGTCAGCAGATGCCAATGTTTCTAGCCTGATGCCGCAGCTGTCAGCACAGATGATGCCTCCGCCGTGAGTGCTCCTACACAGCTCGATGACCAACTGAGGACACTGTGATTCCTGGACATCGAGGCTGAATGTGGAGCCGCCTGCTCCAAGTTCCCGGTGGGACAGGAAGCTGCAGCTGAGCACCTCAACTCGAGTGACTGCTGCATCTGAAATATGTTCCCCAGCAATCCATGTCTGTGAGGTCACGACAGAAATTCAAGCAGCACAGAGGAGGAGGCCTCACGTGGAACAAAACATGGTTAAAAAGGGGGAAGAGGGAGATGGAAGGCGATTCTTCTTCGGCTGAGTAGAGCCGTGTTAACGGAGCGCCCTGTGAGCCGGTAGCGGTGATGGAGCAGAAGCAGACAGATGGACGGAGACGGAAGTTTCCGGGCTCCGCTGTTCCATGCAGGTGGTCCTGGGTGCAGGGATTGTCAGTGCATGGTGAATTATTTAAATGGGGAGCGTGGAGAAGGGAATGGCTGCATCTGTCGCACATCCTTTTAAAGCCCCTCCAGCAGATGTGTTTACTCACCGCCCGTACCAGCTAACTACTTAATGGGTCACCAACGGCAGCCAAGAGTTAATTAAGCAGGCCTTTTGCAAATGGTGGGCACGTAGCATCAGCATCGGCTCAGGTCCTATCAGGTCGTAGCAGGCGCTGTAGGCCTGTGGCTTACAGATGTAGTCGCTCAAGTTCATCCTTTAACTGCGTCCTTGGTGAGTTGGATGAAAGACATGAGATTCTGTTTTGCTCTCCTGATTTCTGGATAAAGTAAAAGGAAGACTTCTCCAGTAGCTGCTACTATAAGAGCAGCTGTATCTAAAATGCTGCATCTTCTTCACACTGATAAGTAAAGACAATCAGGTGATTGTGATCCCACTGCATTGTGTGAAGATTTTTTTTACTTAAAGTGATGCCAGCTGGAAAAAAAGTGTCAGATATAGTATCGCTAGCAGCTGGAGGAAAAGAAGCAGTGACCTGCTGTTAAAAAAACAAAAAGAAAAAAACAAAGAAAGCACTCTGAGAGCACAGACCGCTGCCGAGGCTGCACAGTCTTTTTTTGTTAAATTTGTTATTTCATTAAAGAAAATGTTTATGTATATGGATGTAAATCTGCATCAAAATGCAAAGTGACTGATAATAATGTGGCACATGTCGTTTTTTTGTGCAAAATTGCAAGTCCATCAAAATTTTAAAAAACCACTGCACTTTTTTTCCCTTACACATTTTCTTTGTTTTTTTTTTGCTATCTTTCCTTGATTAAATTATTTTTTTGTTCATTTTTTGTGTGTTTTCCTTTAATGGATTGCCCAGTGCGCCCTAGATAAGTATGAAACACAACAATAGCATTATCTTTCTAGAATGTTTTTACAAAATAAAATATTTACTGTCAGTTATAGTTCTGGTGAACTTGTATTAAAGCTGTTAGTAGCCTCTTACAATGTCTGTATTCAAAAATCTACATTGTCTATATACTTGTCAAGTCACAAGTCTCCACCCCACCTGCATCACCTGCACTCTTCACTAGACCACTCCCCAAGATTATAAAACTCCACCCTTCAGGCCTGTGACTCTTCTTTTTCCCTCCAAACATGGCGGGCACAACAAAAAGACAACTGATATTCCCGAGTTTAAACTGTTGTTAAAGATAAGAAAAAGGAGTAATACCATAGCAGACGCATTAATGACAAAAAAAATTATCAACAACAAAGAACTGTTCAGCTACCATGTCTGCAATAAAGTGCTATAATGGCTCCCTGGATCCTGTGTTTGAATGTGCATCCCAACATCAGGTGTTCTGTGAGCCAGCAGCAGCATAATTATAGTTTTTTTTTTCAGTGCTGTATTTACAATGTGTGCTGCACAGGACTGTGTATGCATCGACTTACAGGTGTGAAAGTGCATTTTTCTCTGTTGGAGTGTATGTTGTGTCTTTGTGTATAAAGAGGATCAATGCAGAATGTGTCCAAACTACAAATATTTGTTGTTATTGTTAAGCTATTATTTCATTTGTGTGTGAAAAACTTTAAAAATATTTAAATCTGCAAGAAGATTTCGTGATATCCCGCTAACAAACAAATAGAAGTGAAACATGAAAGCATGTCAAACTTCATGTTTTGTATCCTTTCAAAAACTCCTGTTCCTCTTTCATCACCGTCAGTCAGCATCTGGCCGGAAAACATGTTATCATGAGCAGTTTGGACGTTATGTGAGAGGATTATCTGAGGTGAGGCTCAAGTTGATTTGGAGTAGTTACAGCATCGCCGTCATCATATGATACATAATCTGTTTTAGAGCTCAAAGACCTCCAGGAGCCAGCGGCACTCATAATCATACATTTTTGATTGGATTGCAGTCATCGAGGACATTAAAATCTGTTGTTCCATCTAGAATGCCTTAGCGATCATCTGTTATGGTTTGGGATTATAAGAGATGACGTTGAAAATCAAACAATAGCTATGCAGCCAGGAATAAATGCATATTTACACTGTTTTCACTTAAATCTTGGTGGGTTGTATGTATGGAGTGTTTTTCTGTCGGGCTCCGTCGACAATGTTTACTGCGTCTTTACGCTACACCAAACTCTTCATCCCTACATCTACTGTTTTAACATACAGCTAATCTATAGATTTGGGAGTTGTTTATTGGCATGAAAGAAAAAAAAAAGAAAAACTGTGCATGTAAGAACAAGAGAAACTGAAAGGATTGAAACGTCTTATTTAAATATACGAGAAATACAGCTGATTTAAATAAAGAGCAGAAACAAAACTAACAGTGAAGACAGAGGAGAGCAGCACAAAAAATGACAACATTTCTGAAGAAAAGCAGAAATAAAATGGTTTTGAAAGAGTCCTGATGTTGGTAAAGTAAAAGAGAGGAAGTATCTTTGAGTGTGTGTGAGTGTGTATGTGTCTGTGTGTGTGTGTGTGCGTTGTTTTACAGAGGAAGGAAGATTCACTCTGCCGATTTCAACTGTGATAAGCTTCTTGATTTCTAGATGCAGCTGAAACAGTGCAAACATTTACACAACACAATGCTGATTTTCTTTTCTTCACTAATCTACGGAAATATATTTTTACAGGAGAACATATTACATTTCGGCTTTAAATATTTAGATTGTCCCGTTTGTAAATCCTGGAGCTCACAGTGAGACGCCTGTCATTAAAATTTCACACATCTCCTGCTGTCCACATGCCAAGATTACAACTTACATAAATATATAGAAACACTGCCATCACACGACCTACATATCAGTTATTTTGGAAAACTTACCTAATGAGAATACTGCTGTATTTTCAGTGTATACTTTACATATTTCAAGTCATTTTTTAATCTGTCAAACTTGCTTTATAGAAATTTCGCCTTCTTACTAGCAATATTTTGCTGATTAAAGGCACAAAAAAAAGGAAAAAATTGGTAATTTTTGTGTTTACTGTCATATAATATATAATGTAATCATATAATAAATCAAATTAGACAAAAAAGTAAAGCACTCTTTTTTCTGTGCCTTTTGTAATAAAGATAATCTGCATCATATCAGCAGTAAACCACATGATCGGCCAACATCTGATACTGATACACGAATCTCAAAAAAATGTAAATATTTCCACCATATGCAACATGACAATGCTCCACCAGCACCTCCTCCCCCTCAAACAGAAACCCCACTGGCTACTTACTGTCCCACTTCATACAGCACCGGTGCAGGACACAGCAGATAATCACTGCGCACTGTGCTCGGCTTATGATCTGTAAAAAAACAGAAGACAAAACAGCACGTTAAAATTCGTTTCAAAGAATCACTGCATCAGAAGAGGAGCATGTGTAAATTACAGCAGCATTACATGAAAAATTTGCTTCATTTTTCACAATATTGTGGAGCTATAAAAAAATTCAAGATTCAGTTCTGAGATAGGGGGTATCACAGATTTGTAATCCCAACTAGCAACCATTTTACTTATTTTTAAATACTTAATTTAATTTACTTTACTACTTAATGAAGCCACAGTTATTATGAGCGATATAGCAAAATAATTATCAACTCAGTTTTGCCAAATTTTAACAGACACAACCTTTAAACTTCAAGTTCTCAATGAGCTATATGTGAACCCTCTTTGACCTTCTGTATTACATGGGAAAGATCAGAAGATGAATTTCTTTCAAACTAAAAATCAGTCATATGTCATATGTTTGATATTTCAGCAGTCTTCTCTCACTGAGAGTTGCATAAAGGTTAAAAAAATAGACAGATGACAGATTGGATTATGGTGTGTGTGTGTGTGTGTGTGTGTGTGTGTGTGTGTGTGTGTGTGTGTGTGTGTGTGTGTGTGTGTGTGTTCAGGTTGACAGAGGCCTGGACCATCTTCAGCCACGGAGGTCGTTGAGATTATTGATATTATTTTTATCCTGCCTGTCTGCTCGGGGCTCCGACTGACTTGGTGATGGAGAAGACTGTAGCATCTGTTCCACATATGTGGTGTGTGTGTTCCATAGTCGCCATGATGCCTGTCCATAATTATAAGGTGCCCCACTGTTAGAAAGGTCTGGGCTGAACACATGCAAAAGCCAATGAGGGAATAAATAGCCCCAAGTGGGCGAATGTGAGACAGCCTAAACTGAGAAAGGACTAACAGGAAGACATCTGCTAATGGCCACTTCCTGATTCGGATGGAGTTCTTTTTTAAAAGAAAAAAAAATATGCTCAAGTGTTTTAGTCAAGTTGAAATGTTGAAAATCAAAAATAACTTGTCAAGGAGGGAAGTGTTGTCATTGGCAGTCGTCGATCCCACAGATCCCACGGCCAAATGAGAGCCTGAAAAGATTGGCTTTCGGTGCCAAATCCCGTTTGCTTCCTGAAAAAGGATTTCTCGACAGAACAGACTGCAAGCTCAAAATAAGAAGCACAGTGACCTACATAGCCTCCTTTCTTCTGTTCTCATCATATACGTAGATAGAGAGCTGCTGTGAGATAACAGACGTGTTGGGACAGGGGTTTGTTTTGGCATGTCCTTCCTTTGAACAGCCACCATCAGCTCACATACACAGAGGTCACAACCCGCAGGCCTGACTCCACTGACTTTCTTGTCTTGTTTTCGTGTATACCAGAGAGAGCCACGTTACACATATATGATGTCAGTTAACACACAATACCACAGCGGATGAGCCATAGGACAATGATGGATATCTGGCCCTGTTTACACCAGGTATTTACACGCGTCTTGAGTGATCCGATCACTGTCTTCCACAAGCAGATAAAACCTGGCCGTTAAGCCGTTAGCCGAGTAGCGTTCAGTGTGATCTTAGTTTTGTTGGTGGGCTCAGATTCGGTCGTGTCAGATTGTGTTGACTCCTGTTGAGCTCTGTTTACAGTGTCACATCTTTCCATCGCTCGCTCTGACGGTCACTGTTTCTCTGACTGCTGAGCTCCTGATAAACTCCAGTGTTGTTTTACTATAAGAACCAGCAAACATGAGGCATCATAAGTTTTTAATACAGTGATTTTTATGTGTATTGGTTTTCCCTTTTGTTTCTATTTTTACCTGGTGATATGGAGAAAATCAAATATCACAATATTTTTGACAAAATACCTCAATATCGATATTGTGAGAATATTGTAGGGTTGGCTAATGGGGCTTTTTGAAATATCTGCACGATGAGATTTTTGATAAATTATCATCAGCATAGTGGATATAATGAATCAGTGGGTAAAGGCAAAAAATAGAGCAGCTAGAACAGTCCGGTGAGTTCAGAAAAGAACGTCACTCATCTGTAATGCAGTGTTTTAAAGCAAGAAAAGACAACACTTACAGTATTACAATATGCAAAATCATAGACAATACCTAGTCTTATATCACGATATAAATAAGATATTGATATATTGCCCTGCCCTGGTTTTGTTATGCATAAAAATGTAGCATAGAACATAGTTAATGTAAATGTAAAATTTTTAAATGTGGTGAAATGTTATTAAAAATTAAAGGTTAACGATTAGAGGATGATTAAGTCGCTGATTTGTGATGGTCAAGTTTTCGATGTCCACTTTACAGCTAAGTTCACATTGTAGCAGAAACATGAATTTTGTGGGTGCCTTTTCACTTATTGTCAATGTTTTTATTCCTGCACTGATGTATGTGTTACATTGTGTGACCATTATGAGCTCAACTAATGACTGAAAGCTTGACTTATTAATAGACTGCTAATTATTATTACCTGTGAATGTGAAAGTTCAGCTTTCAACTACGACATGTGTTTAAAAGTAATGCTAAAAGTGAAAGAAAGAGTGTCGGTACTCCCCTTATCTGCATGTTGGCAGGCACTGGCAGGGCTGGGAATAACCAAAAGACTAATTTCACAAGTGGCGGGGGAACGGAAAAAAATGGGTTACTTACGAAACTTCTTCTCATCACTAGAGGTGGTAGCTGCAGGTGGTTTTGTTCATGCTAACGTTACATCGACAGGCTCTTGGCTGCTATAAGTGGCACTAACGTTAGCTTGCTGCTCCTGGCCTGCATTTAGTTATGTAGGATTTGACTTTAGTGTTCTCTGTTTGTGTTCTCTTTGCGTTGACCTTTTGGAGACAGGCCAACATCACTGTAGTGTAACGAGTCCTGCCGTCGACAGAGAAAAGGTGCAGGCGAGGATGCACATGGGGGAAGTTTTCCTTGTAGGCTTTTTTTGGGAAAGGTCTTCCTGACAGAAATCTGTTCACTTTAACCCAAACTACGACTTTTTTCCTGACCTTAACCAAGAAGTACCTTTCTGGTAGAAAGCCCTTAAGGAAAACACCTCCAACTGCAGCAAGAGCTAGACTCTGTGAGCGTCATGTAGTGCCCCCAGAGCCCTAATGCGTTTTTTTTAGGCCCATTATGACTCAAAAAACCCAATATGGAGAGGGTAGAAAAGAGTACCAGCAGCTTATGAGAAGTGCCAGTGCACAAGAAAAAGTCGAGGTACATTGAAGATTAAAAGAGAAGTGCTAGCACTGGCACCGGTGAGTACTGGCCTACTTGGAGCACTGAGTGAAAGTTTCAGAAAAAGCTCGTAAGTGGACCTCGAGTTGAGAGTTTTTGTCAAATAAATAAGTGGTGTCTCTGAGTCCATACGATAATGAATCATTGTTACATTGAGAATAACAACATGATTAAATGCCAGAGTGGTACTGTATGCTGAATGTGACAGATGCTACCTGGACAGAGGCAGCGTACATGATGACACCATCATGGGTGAACTCAGAGCTTGATGTTGCGTGCGTGTCAACTTCCCCATCTCCATTTCTAATATTAGGACACTGTGAAACATGGTAATCCCCTTCAGAATGTCTCGAGTTCTGCAGAGGTTGTTCACATAAGAGCCCTCGTGAACCTATCGGTAATGCGTGGCACGCAAACTGCACTAATGACTTCCTTTTCTGATAAATTTAGTGGCAATGAGTCATTTTTCTTTGTTACTGTAAACAGCATGGCTGGAGGCTGCGGGCTGTGTGACGATCAGCTGTGTTACCAATGTGTAGTGATGTGGGTCTGCTTTGGTGAAAGAGAAGAAGCTTTCCTAAATGATAGACACAAAAATCTTACAAAAACTTAAACACATCTGATAAACTGATGGAAGTGTTGAACAGAGGTATAGTATGAAATGTTAATGGTTCATTATGGTATTAACAAATCTCCCGCTTCTAAAAACACATTACAGCTACAGAGTCAGGCCTTGACTAAATTTAGAAACCTCCACAAATAGCACTGAGTTGGCTTTTTTTCTGTCTTTGCTTTTGTTGTCCTCCATGCTCATGCTGGCCCAGCCTGATGTTAGATTTATGACTCATTTATTGTCAAAACAACACCTACAAATTCCAGTTTGACTATTTTAATCAGTGCACGCTCTGAGATACCGATTTAGAGCTCATATCAGCGAGGGCCAGACAGGAATTATTATGTGACGCCACATTCAGCTTTTTTTTCCCTTTTTTTGCTGTTCATAGTTATTAAAATATCAGAGCTGTGCTGAATGAACATTTCAAGCTGCAGTGTGAGTGCAGGAAACTGATCTAAATCGGGTGCTGTGGGTTAAGGGTAAATTTTGTACTTTTCAACCTGGACCCTATTTTCTCAACTTTTTGTGTCTAAGTGACTGATGGCAACAACAATCTTTAAATTCGGTCCAGTATTGAGTGACACCAGCTGCAGTGTTATCACTGGGGCATTTGTGCGCTGTCAATTTACGTCCGCTAGAAGTGCTTGATTTTGCCTCTGACAGGCTCAGATTGTTATTTCAAGTGTCTGACAACATTATGGAAAGAATCCCTGCAGAGATAGACCTTTTTTTTAAAGGGTGAGATCCTTTTTGTTTCGCCAGAAACTGCCTGCAATGGCCATTACCAATTCTACCAGACACCATTTAAATAAACAGTAATTTAGAGTGTATAAAGCCGGTATATTTTAACATCTAACCAGGTGAATTAAGGGTTTAATTCAACCAAATCAGAGCTGGTAATTATTGTAACAGTGGAAAGACACATGAAGATGGCTTTTCTAAGTTTAATTTTGAGTCTGTCGACTTTGAAGGAAGTGTGTTCACTCTTTATTAAAATGGAGTCTGGTGGGTTGGGCAACAGCGAGTTCATGGCTAAACAGAAATGATCTTACCCTTTACCAAAAAGGTATATCTCTGCAGAGATCCTTTCAATAATGTTGTCAAACACTTAAAATAACAATCTGAGCCTGTCAGAGGCAAAAACAGACACTTTTAGTGGATGTCAACTGACAGTGTGAACATGCCCCGAGTGGTTACACTGCAGCCTGTATCACAGCTGCAGCGCTCTTACTCAACACTGGACAACTTGCAAAAGTTGTTGTCCTTCGTCACTAGGATTAAAAAAAAAAAAAAAAACATTGAAAAATACCGAACTTACCCTTTAAGAGACTCTGTTTTAACTATGAATGCAAAATGTACCATAGTAACTGCTATTGATTTCCATCACTTACTGAAGGTTTGCTGGTTGACTATGAAGCTACAAACGACGCCTTCATTGCTACGGCCGAGGGTGAAGCCGTTCCCTCTGAGGACGATGTCGAAAGACTCTGGAATGTAAACATACATAACATTAGACTGAGAGGAGGAACCTACATATAGAATACATGCAGAATAGTTTCTATTGTATCTAACAGGATTAATGTACACTGACAGAATCCTCATATTATCTGACATCAGGCAATCATGTTGTCATTTGCTTTTATCACCCACTGTTTGGGAAGCTAACACTATATAGAACTTTGACAGACTGTTGGTACTATATAAAGTTTCATGAATATTAAAAAAACATGTAAGTGTCTATAGATTAGACTCTCTTAAGTGCAGAGATACAAAGTTTCATATTATGAGCATATATTATATCCAAGTTTTCAGATGGCTGGCAGGATCAGTAGCAGGTTTAGTCCTTTCCAAATCTTTTTGTTTGTTTGTTTTTAAAAACAGGAACAAAATGTTCTGTATCTTAAGTTGTGTTTTGCACAATTGGACCAAACTACATCAAGAAACACTTGAAAGTCTGAGTCACAGATTCTGAGTTTAATGCTGACATAATTGCGGCATGTTATATACACCAGTGGTTCCCAACCTTGAGGTCACAACCCCCTCATGGAGGGGGGTAATTTAGAGTCACAAGACGATTTAAGAAAAAAATAATGTCTTTCATTAATTAATTTGTAATCTTTCTGACTTTTCCCCAACTTTTGCAATTTTTTCATGAAATACTGGATAGTAATATCATTCAGCCTCTAAAACTCAGGACAGCACCTCTAAAACATTTTTTGAATGAAACAGTAGAGAAGAATAACTCCAGCTCACAACTCAGGTTTTGAATCTACCACAAGCAGTGATGGAAGGTCACAAGCAGACATTGCTTTATTTAAATAAGCACTATAGAAAAAGGCTGGGAACCACTGATTTAGGTGGATTAAAGAGCTAAAAAGATGCACAATGTGCAGATTTCTGTGGTTCTGTGGGGAGTTTGAGTGTCCTGTGACGGATAATGGTGTAAGTGATTAATCTACACCTTGTCTCTAAGCAGACTTGCTGAAACTGACAAATCTTTCCTCCTGGAAAGATGTCATGACTTCAGTAAGCAAGCGGTAAAAAGAGGGATTCCTGCAGAGAATGAACCAATCTGTGCAGAGCTCTAGGGAGTGACTGTAGCAGGAGGATCCACTCACCGTTCACACAGACACTGGAGGGCTCCACACTCAGGATCTCTGTGCACGATCGCTTTAATATCTGGAGGATGAGAAAAAAAAAAAAAGAAATGGGTACATTATAGCTTGAGGGCCAAGAATAAATACATCAAGTCCTGGCCGTTATCGGCTCTGTCAAGTTTAGAAAACAGATTAGGGTGCAACACCTGAGAAATGTCTCGCTCCTGATCGGGGCCTGGCGGCTAAAGGAGAGCGCTGAATATCAGCGGCGAGGAGAACAGGAGGGAGAAACGGCAGCTGTGTCAGCCTTTATGGGAAAATTATGCAAGACTATTACATTCCTCAGTTCTATTAAAAACCTCCGGGATCCTGCATTATCATATAAAGAGGCCTGTGTGAGCCCACTGTCATGGAGCTGCACTATCCGCTATGATTCAATAAATCAACAAAGGACAAACTATGCAAATCCCAGTACACAGTCGGTAAAAAGAAGCATATTAACTGCAATATAGGACACTTGAACCTTTCATTTGATGTTGGGTGAAACTTCAATCTGAGGAGAGGAAGAGGGGAGTGTTTACAGCGGCCTTATTAAATATGATGGTTTGATATGGAATCGTTAAAAGGGGAGAGGGTTGTAGATGACAGCTGGGAGGAAAAGGATCTGCTGCTGTTCCTCTGTGCCACTATTTTCCCCGTCTAATTACTTCCTTGGCAGTGCCCGAGATAAAAAGGGGAAAAAAAAAAAATTGACTGTTTGCCTGTCTGTGCTTAAAATGATGGAGGGACCCGAGGAATGACATTGTTTTCCCGTTAAGTGTAGAAAAAGTTCAGCTCCAAAATGAGAAATTTGCTATTAGGAAAAGTAGCCCTTACTCTTAAATATAACAAAATATGGTGCTTCTTAAAAAACTTTGGGTAAATGAAGTTATTCATAATGGTTGGAAGACCTCAGTGTTTTGTAGATATTAAAATATAAGATCTGAACACTGAGATTAGAGGCCTCAGTTTGGTTGAACTCAAACAGCAGCTATTCATTTCTCTGGGATCTAGTGACAAACATTATTTACGAGCTGCAGGGGGAAAGGGAGGCAGTCGTCCAAATACTCAAAGTCATTCGAATATCTCAGCCAGCGCTGTAACTGGTGGGGTTTCTGAGAGGATGAGGATGGTTTAGTCATTTAGTGGAAATAATTAGGAGGAGAGGTTCACAAGGGTTTTGCGCCACAACATCCAAATATCTTGAAGTCGGCGATACTGCACGGGTGGCTTAATTCTGCTGAATGTGTTCAGGAGCGAAAGGAAGTTAACGATAACGATGTGGCTACTTTGCAATTTGGGGTTTTCCCAAAAGGCCCGCAGCTCAGACAACAAAGGCCCAGTGTAGCATAGGACTAAAAAAACAAAAAAAAAGTCCTAAGAGGGCGCAGAAACACAACTTTGCCGAGCTCTCTCTGTGAGTTTTGTCATGCTGGTCACAGAGACGGGGTGGATCCTGCAGCAAAAGGCTGCACAGATGATCTCAAATCCTCGAAATCCAACAGAGGAGTGAGCAGGCCAACTAGTCAGGAATCCAGTATTACTAATCAGAGAAGAATGCTCTGCGTTTCATTTGGATGCTGGAAGCGTCACTGTGCTCAGAGCCTCAGAGCACTGAGGCGATGGGCTTTTTTGTTGTTGTGCAGGACATTCTTGTACGGGCTTTAAAACATTTTGGGAAGACAGAAAAATACATGAATGACTTTTAATGGCAAGGACGACTTTGTGAACAAGACTGTGCATGCCCTGGAAATAAAAAATAAAAGATTTTCTTAGCTCAGCACAAACAGATTAGAAGCATATTTTCTTCTAATTATTAATAACAAACCAAAGGCTTTAAACACATTATAATGTTAATAATTACAAGCTGGACTCACATGCTCCTGAGAGATGACAATATTCTGGGTCAGAAGCAGTGTGTCAGTTTTTCCTTTTTCCTTTTGAAGGGTGCTAGTCATGGTTACTCATGCTTTATAATGATCCAACAACTGTTACAAGTGTTTTGGATGAATTCTGGTTGCATGTTTTATCACTCTGTGTCATTTTGCTGCAAAATATTTGACCGATGTATCACCAGGACTCAGTGAAGAGCCCCCTGGATGACATGTGAGGGTCATGCAATTGTTGAAATCTTAAAAAAATATATATTTGCCACACAAACATTTAAATTAATGTTTTAATTGGAGTCATAATTTGCTTAAATAATTTATGAGAAATATGAGAAGAAGAGATTTCAAAGGCGTATTTGGCATCAGAGATATGCAGCACATTATTGTCTGCACTCAGACATCGTCCCACTTTCCCATTCTGTCAGCCACAGTTTAACACCCTCCTTTACTTTACAGTCATGTTAAAAGCAACACAATCAATCATGGTTGTTGTACAACAGAAACAAGACACACCCTTTGGCTCTGCGTCCCTCCAGCTGCATGTCTGACAGCTCCGTCTAGTTCTGCTCTTTTCCTAAACACTGCTGGCCTTGTCGGCTCCGACACAGATGCAAGTCCAGCTCAGGTCAGCGCGCTCCGCGGGGCTCCGGGCTCACATTCATGTAAAAATGTTGCCATACAAACCCCCGCCTTGGCTGACAGCGTTCAGGCTAAAAGCTGCAGCAAATGGAAAGTATCACTAATTGGCTGGCAGCAGACGAGGAGGCTGCTTGGGAAACTTCATATAAACACTGTTTAAGGGACTCTTACGCTCTGACAGCCATTCACTGATTACAGCATTACACTGACAAGATGATGTGTTAACGCCGGCTTTTATTCTGAATTTTTCATCAAAAATAAAAGCATTAATTGTATTGAAGCGCTGCTGCACTGAGAGTTTTGACACTGAACATAATAAAAACCCTGTGAAGAGGATGTCATATGGACAGTGACTAACTGTCAAGCTGCTCCTATTCCAGCGTCTTAATTTGCTACAGAGTGGCGAAGACATTTCCCTCTCCGTCTACTAACTGTGGACACAACGAGCAGTTATTTCCACAGACATTTTCCATGCAGCTTAGCAGGAAGTTCACTGAGGTTTTGCTTTAATTTGTGACAAACTTCAATGAAGCCAAGGCAGGGAATTGTTTTGCCCTCCCACCCACCTGACTCCAAAATTCACCAATAATTTAAACTTCAATTATTTCTGAAATAAAAGGAAAAACTTTAAATGATGACCAGTTTTTTGTGTTTAAGTGTTACTTATTCATCTCCTACATCAGCCTAAAACCGGAGGTGGCTTAAACTGGAAGTCCAGCGACACACACGCACACTCACACACAAGCAGAAAGTAGGCGAACTTACAGAATTGACAATGCCTTTGAGTGCGTGGAAGCCATCTTTGACAGGAAACACTTGGTCCTTGGTGTCCGCAATATCAGCAAGCTGTTGGTATCATCAAAGGAGTTGAGTAAACAAGAAGAACTGCGGATTTAACGCTGCTTTCTTCTTTTTCTGTTTTCCTCTTTATGACTGAGCACTGTCTTTCCTTTCATATCATGGGCAGGAGGAGACATAGCAGATGGCATGACTGTGGCAAACACTTTGCTCAACCATAAAAAAAAAAAATCACTGCAACACAAACTGGGAGCAATATTGCCTTTGTTTTTGACTTAATAAGAGCTCATCACAGGATGGTTACCAATGGTTACAAGGGACAGGCCACCATGTTGGAAGAGAGACAGTAAAACTCCAGACATCACTGACATAAGAAGGAAAGATTCTGACTTCAGTGCAGCTCAGACTTTATTCAAAATGTGAGCATAACTTAAGATAAGATCATATGTTGTGGAGACAATAAAGCAGTGATCAGATTTTTCTGTAGCTGAATAAATTACTGATTTCTAAACAGTGTGAACAGTGTGACGGGCCAATAACTGATTTAACAGCCAGCGTAGTTGATGCCTTTAATCCACACTTTCTTCTTAAAACTGCACACAATGCAAGTGTTCACAGTAAGCTTTAATAGTTACACATCAGTGTTTTACAGATTCACTGTGGCATGACCCTGCAGGCCTGCCCACGTCTAGATAATATCCAACAAGGAAACTACACTCTTATTTTTATCAGGAAATTTGTACAAAATTATCTGATTGAAGCCTTAAGACGTCAATGCTCACTTCCTTTGATTTTCCCAAGCCAGAAACTGTCTTTTTAAAACTCATGCTCATATGCAGAGCTTTCACACAATGGAGCAAATTAAACCGTATCAGAGAATTCACTATCACGCCTAATGTAAATGCACTAACAGCAGAACTATATGACAAACTACACTTACGTTTTTGTATGATGTTGATGTACTGACTCTGTTTTTAGTTCATGGTTGCACAATTTTTTGGATAATATTGTTTATATTCAAAGGGAAAACCCACTGTTGAATTTTGTTCCAGTTTATTTATTTGATTTGTTCAGTTTGAGCAGTGTAATTAACTTGCTGTGTGTTTAAACATGTGTTGCAAAGGGTAAATTTCCAAAATATTTCCAAGGGAGGTTAGGCTTGGAAATTTGGGAAATTTAGCACAATTCAAATATAAAGTGTTTTAATAGTGAACTTATTTGGAGGGAAAATCCACATATAAAAAAGCACTGCAGGGTCTTATGGCATGTTTTAGTTAAAAGCCAGCCCATTTAATTGAACTGTAACTATGCTCTGCATTCAGCAGCACTAATACATCACATGTACAGATCATTACAATTACACAGTGCATTCTCCCATCACATGTGCAGCCCACACTGCTGCCAAAACTACTGCACTGTCTGAGCCAAAGGACTTCATGCTTTCCTGCAAGTTTTGGAGTAAATAGATTTAACTTTTTTTTTTTGATATTTTACTTAAAGAAGTATTTTACCAATATGTCCTCACATAAAACTGGGCCATCTATGCAGTAGAAAGATGTGAATACTTTTACAAGTGAGCTACATGACCAGAGAAAATAGAGAAAAAGACTATGGCATTTGTTTTTGTTTAAGAGGTAAGAAAAACTACAACTCCCACAATGCTCTGCACCACACCACACCAGTAAACACTCCTGCTGGTATGTAAAGTCATGTGTTTGTGTCTCACTTTGGCACAACAGTGGCTGACTGGCAACAAACAATTTCATATTACAGTTAAACTGGAAGCTAAAACATGCTTTTAAAAACATCTGAGATGAGACATAGGCAACTCAATAACAGAATATTGGTTTACATTTCATCATTTTTTCATTTTTGGGCTCCATTTTCACTGTGCATGGAACAATGTGGTACCCACTTCCTGTTTAGAAGCTCTCAATATTACAGCTAAACAGTGCACTAAAATATGTTTTGTACAACATTTTAGGTGAGAAACAGGTAGTGCAGTAACATAATCTTGATTAACATTCAATTAGCACTGCCTAGATTTACCATGTGATCAGGTTTCGGTCCAAGTTTGAGAGAATGGTGGGTCTGTCTTTTGATCTGTATGTATACTCTTTCTGTCTGCAGTGGTGGCAGGGATGGCGAGCCCATAAAATGCAGCCTGTAGTTCAAGCAACAGCCCAGGAGAGCCAGCATGAACTGCACCAAATGACGCGTTTTGCATCATTTGCATCATCTAGCAGAGTTTCTGTTAGCTCTGTCAGCACTGTCACTGTTGTTAGCACTGTTTATGGAGTTAGCACCATTAGCTGCTAGCCACTGGCTCAGCCACCTCCATGTTCAGAACCATGTGCAGGCAACCTGAGTCACTGACATGCTCTGACTATCGTACACAGCTTCTTTAAACCCTTAGTTGGACACAGCTCATACTGTTGGCTTAAATTTTAAAAAGTTCCTTTCCCCCCTGGGTCATTTGCTAGCTGCTAACTCACCACACGACACATTTCACATTCTATAAATATGACAAAGTGATTGATTGATTGATTGAGTGAGTGATTGAAAAAAGGTTTGTTTCCATCTGCACATATGACATGGTAAATACAACCTGAGCAAATAACCCCTATATTCCAATTTTATCCCTGTTAATTCCCATAAATTCCTGTTAACACCCATGAAAAGTTTCCACCTAGGATATTCCTGAAATTTTGCAAACCTGGGAACAATCGTTAGTTGTTTAATTGATGCAATTTTATGCTTTTAGTCTTGTTATCATGAAGAGCCCCAGTATCAATCTAATCTAAGAAAATGCAATAAAAGTAGTGAAAATAAATAAATAAAAGCAAGCTCTAATCACTGCAGGTAACAGGAAACCAGAAACTAAACTGAGACTAGAAGAAATTCTGAATTCACAGATACCATTGTTCTTGCAGCTCCAGAACTCCACTGGAAGCAGCGTATTTCATATTCTCTTGGCAAAACAATGACTATCTGGAGCACACTGAACATGCAGGTAAACATCTGAGAAGTGGATTACGCTGCAGGAGTGGTTTTAATTGGTGCCACTTTAAGACATGGATTTTGCATACAGGTAATGGCACTCATATTACATGTGTTTACCTTTCTTGACACTCTTCCAACATGGCAGTGTGTTATATTGCTATAAAATGTAATCGCTGGGCATACATTCCCTAACAGACTTCACTGGTGTTTGACTGCTGCAGATTAAGACTAAAGCTTTCTTACCTGCTGCTCGTCGAAGTCCTTGATACCCACACAGTAAACACGGGCGCCGTATTTCCTCGCCTCATTAGCCTGCAGATCAAACAAATGTGTAGATGATGTGCAACAGGTAGAATGTAAAAAAAAAAGGGAAACACTAAATACATGCAGGATGTCCAGGCAAGTCACATACAAGACAGAGTAAATTCACAATTATTTCACTTACTTAATAAACAACAGGTTTTGTAAAGGATGTTTTAAAAAGCTAATAAAGACAGGGACATTTGTTTTGGCAGTCAAATTAAACTGAAATAAAAATGAAGTAACAAGTGTTACATCAGATTTGTGGGAACCAACATGATTTCTGTTGTGACAGCAGAAATTCACCATTGCGACACTTGCACAAGTAAACTTGAATATGAATCTCACCTCTTTCACTGTGAGCTCGTGAACGTAAACTTCAAGTTTCCCGTCTGTCAGAGCCAGGATGATGCTGGAGGACTTGGAGGGTTGTGTCTGTATCTGAGCTGAGGCCTTCAGGTTCAAACAAGGGACAAACATTTCATCACATCTCAATTTCACAACTATGTGAATATTTGTAAAAAGCTGCTGAAGCTGTAATTGGATTTATTTGTGAGGTTAAACTGACCTCTTTTATTCCCTCATGCATGTACGTTTCTCCTGCTGGTTTCACTTCCCGCAGGCGCTTCAGACCCTCTTCTATCTGGTATCTGGAAACACACACAAAATAAATGGTTGACATATTTCTCTACTTTCACTCTACCGTCCTGAAATTATATCAGAATTCCATTATATAGTGTATATTATTTACACTGTGGTTAAAGGTTTCTGTATTATGTTAACACCTCACTGATGATCATTTGTGTTTGCTCCTAGACTGTGGCTACATGATGTGCTGGAAACTTGTGGTTACAGTCATGCTGATAACCGCAGCATCCAAAACTGAGACGTTAACAAGTTGTTGTAGTTATAAAGATAAAAATAGAAGCTGTTTATCCAGTTTGGCATTTAAAAACCCAGTGGGAATTGAACCTCTAACCTCAGACTAATGTCACCATGCAAACATTTCACTACAGTGGCCTGAAAGGAGAGGAAGTTAACTGTAACCCCAAACCAACAAAACACTTCCACAGAGTGCAACCACAACAAAGTAAAACATAGGATATAAATACAATCATATATATTATAATATATATGGTATTATTATGATGGCTTTGGAGCGTGTGTTAGTTTCAAATTAGAGACTTGATTTCGAGAAAAAAACCGCTTTGAACTATTATAGAGGTAAAAATTTGAATTGATACTTAACTTGCACATGAGTGCATAACTGATTTATTTTATTGTATATAATGAAAATACAGCACATACTTGAGACCACTTTATTGTTATAAGAGTCTATTTTTGTACACATTCTTTGTTTGTCACATTTTGTCTGTGTGAGCTGTAATTCAATTTTCTCTGTTCTCTGTTGCAGTAAGCCAGTCCACCCACATGTGCATGTTAGTGTATGTGTGTATCCCATTGGCTAGCTCATCAACGCCACTTTGCACTGCGCTCATAAGGCAGTTCCAGCTGATATCAAGAAGGCACAGTCGTGGAAGAGTAGCGCCCACCCTCCAGTTAGCCCCTCATTAACACTGTTAGCTATGTCAGCACTGTTGCCATTGTTTAGCGCTGTTTATGGAGTTAGCATCATTAGCTGCTGGCCACCGGTTTGGCCACCTCCATGTTGACAACCATACGCAGACAACTCATACGTTCTGAATTTTTTGCATAGAGCCCCTTTAAACTTACTGAAAAATATATACAGTTTATTTAATTTTGCAGTTTTTCGGGAAAAAAAAAGAATTTCTATCCTTTCTGAAGGCTCTGGAAGTATCACAGGAATTTGAAAGACTCAGTACCCCTTTTTACACAGAGATTGTGCTTTAGGGCCCCTACTAAGTCCCTTCATTATGCCTCCTTTGCATTTTAACACAGAACCAAATGATGGCGGCATCATGCCCATCAGTGAGTGATGTGTGGTATCGCAGAATCAAAAGAGGCATGACGGGCGTGACATTTAACACATCAGCGTTGCCCTCAGGTGTGACATGCAACATATGCGTCGGCAGCACAACACTTATTGGTAACACAGTCATTTACTGTCTCTGTTATATGGAAGCTGATCTTGTCCTCTGCTCTGAGGGTAAGGAGCTCCCAAATCTCATTGTTTTCCCAATTTGCTGACATTATGGCCACGGTTCTTCTTTGAGTTAACCGCTAACTGGTATCAGCTGCTTTTCAACTCCCACTGTGAGTCGCACAAGTAACACGTCGTCAAATAGTCACACCTGTCCTGCCTGCTGTCCTGTTTATACAGATACCGTTTCGGCACAGTTACTACCTCCTGTGGCAGATTAAAGGAGAGGCCACTCTGTCCCCTCATTCCACGATCGTGTTATGTACAGCATGGCAAAGCAGCATAATGGCGCAATATTCCTGCCTTGAACAGGCAGTGTAAAAGGGGCTAATTTAACTCAGCCATCATAGGAATGCCTTTTTGGGCTAATCTAGTATGTCAGCTACCTGACTAATTGAGTTACGTCATCACAATGATGCAATAACCATGTAAAATTCCAATAACGCCATGAAACAGTCCTGATCATTGATTCACACCATTGCCCACACTGACCAAATACACATACAGGGTTTAAACAGGGTGGTAAAATCTCTGACAGCTGACACATTTATATCATCTCACAATTCTTGCTGGTGTGGGACGTAAAACAAAATGAGCAAAAGAGACATTATTGTCGTCTTGCCTCCTAAAAAGACATCTCAAGACAGGCCTAAACTATGAGACTTCTTAAGGTAAGGTACAGTAACCATGGAGGCAGCATTGTTGCAGGGAAGTATCCTCTTTAAACCAGTAACGCACAGCAGGATACCAATGTGAATTTATTCTAGAGAGTTAATTCAGAGTTCAGTACCTGTCTCCAGTCAGAGGCAGCAGGACTTTTGCTTTGGCTGAGAAGACGATGAACGACACTCTCATTCTGGGGCTGAAGAGAAAAACAAAAATCACACATTAGCAATCAGAAATTTTACATTTTTATGAAATATCTCAATCTCAGAATGGAAACACACTTTAACCTGAGACAATATACTATAATATTGTAATATCAGCTCAGGTTTTCTCCTTCCTTACTCCATAAAATCATCACTTCCGTCCTTCATCCTCTCTATCAACCACCCACACAGGCTGACATGTAAAACGCTCAGGATGGCTATTAAGGAGTCAGTGTGACTGACAGTTTTATATAAAGCTCTTACATGGGTTCAGTTCAGTTCAGGAGAATGAAAGAGGCATGTATAATTAACCAAACAGAAGGAGCTCTTTTAATGTCAACTAATATTAGTGTACGACTTAAAGCAGCTTCTGTGGGACTGAAGGAAGTGATTAATCAATTCGCAGACAGGAAACATGTTGTGATGGTGAGTCACACATAAACACACACCACACATCCTGTTACACAAATATATACTTTGTACCTGTGACTGTTTAAGGGTGTGAACTGACAGTGGACACTCTGCTGTGTCTCTGACCACAGAGTCTGGCGTCAGACGGAGTCTTCTCTGTACAACCAGTACTGTTTACATTCAGCATCCCTCTGTCAGATTACAGCACACTCGCTGCCTCGGAAATATGAACGGATTTTATTTTTGTAAACACAACTGCTTCCTATGGATACATCCAGCTGAAATATGTGAGAACTAAATCAGCACAGAGATAAAGGCGATGCACAACTCCCACTATGAAAATGCAGCTGAAAACTTCACCAGCTTGTGTTTAGGATTGTGCACAAACAGTTACACTTAATAAAAGCTGTAAAACCACACAGGAAATAGTGTTATCATGATGCTGGAATGTTGAACTTTGAAGCAATACCTTAAAAAAACATCTATATTTTGATACCACAGGAACAAAATTCACACTGACAGTGTACAAATTAAAATTTTTATTAAAAGAGGATACAACATGAAGACGACACCTTTTCTTTTCTTCGTTAGTAGCAGAGAACAGCAGAATGACTGTAGTAAACATTAACACTATTAACACTACACAAGAAAGCACAGCTGGTACTGGTGTATCAATACTGCGAGAAATTAGTATTGAAACCGTTTCAGATATTCAGAATATATAGGCTTTGATAAACAGATATTTTTGACAATACCTCACAGAAAAAAATCTACAAAACTACAGTGATTTTACTGAAGCAAAAGCAAAGCATCAGCAATTAAATGTACTTAAGTATGAAAATTAAAATACATATAGCGATCAGAGTGTTAAAATACCCCACACTATCCACTAACTTAAGGACTGCCCTTACTTTTCACCCTTACTTTTGTTATCAGTAGGGATGGGGGAAAAAAACATTGATACAGCATAGTATCACAATATTTTTGTGTGGCAATATCGTATCATCACACAGTGCAAAGAATCAATTTTTCTATTATATAAAATATTAATATGACAATACAAATTAAACTTTCAGTAGTCTACTGAAATAATATAATCAGTTGCTTTACATTTTGCTGCAAAAAAAAGGCCAAAGTGAGATGAACAGACTGAAAGCTTTATTTTATATCATAAAACAGATGCTGACAAAGTTTTCCTTTGGGGACATAATTTACAGTTGAAAAAAGGTAATAAATTGCAATATATATTATCACAATACTCAGTGTTTCACAACATATTTAAAATCACAACAATACTGTCTTGTGTCTTAAGTATCGTGATAATATATCATGGATCCTCTAGTGACTGTTAATGCTAAAAATACTTTTTCCAATATCTTATTCTGAGTACTATAAACATGCTTCTAAAAAAAACCCCTTTTTTATTCGACAAAACAAGCCAAACTGCTCAAATGCTTGTCTTCATTTTTTTATTAACACAAAGCAGTTATACAACAACATTTAAGACAGAGACTGAAATGAACAAGTTCTGATTGAAATGAGGAGGAAATCAGCTGCTGACACATTCTTATCTGTACTCACTGTTTATTTATCTGCCTAATATTATCTTGTTTCTATTATTGTAATTCTTCTCTTTTCTGTCTACTTTGTACACAAGCTTTCTGATGTATGTCTGTCCATCCTGGAAAGGAAGTTTTTCCTTATTCCAACTGCGAATCCAAGTCTGAAAGTGGCACTATACTGCACAGATCAGGGCTGTTCATTTTAACATTGACATTTGAATTCTGCGCCTTTTTTTTTTTGCATGTCTATTCATTTTATTTAAACCGGACATTTCTGCACAGCTGCAGCTAAAGACTAGGCTACACTTATGATCGTATTATAGTAACTGTATTCCAGTGGTATCTGCATAGGATTGTGTCTGTCTCATGTGTTCCAAACATTTCCAATAACTCCAGAACGTCCAAAAGTCAAAATTTAATTCAGAAATACAGATGTAATCATTTCCAAAATTCACAATATACTTCACTTTACAAAATATTTTGCTTCAATCAATTTTTTTTGGCATTTAGCCTTTCAAAAACAACATTTTCAATGCAGTAAAAACACTGTTTGCTCTCCTGGAACACAAAGGGAGGCACACACCTGTATTAACAGGCGGATTTTGATGCATGTTTGATGAACTAAATGCTGCTCTATTGATGAATTACATATTTTTAAAAAAACTCAATATCTTTAAAAGTCATCAAGCTAACATGAGACTGTGTATTTAAGTTAATATCTTAGAGACTTAATAATATTACAGCAGCCTTATTTCATTAACTTATCTCACACTAAATACACAAAAAGGAACAGGTGCTGGTAATGACATTACATAATGGGTGCAGTATCAGAACAATGTGACCAATGTACATAAAGACCTTTTCTTTGTCGCTGTGGTTTGTTAAAAATGTAACAACACAATTGAAAATCAGTGTAATTATCATCTGCACAATCCTAAAAAAATGTCAAATGCATTGTTAAAGCTTCATCTGCATTAAAACATGGAAGAAAACCAATCATTTCTACACAGTTTACAGATTTTAAATTAAAAAAGAAAGAGTAGCAGTGCTATTAGGATTGGAGTATGGAAAGAGACAGCAGGATATGAGCATCTCTATTTAAAATATGAAATGCTATAAGTAACCAGTAATACCAGCCATCAGATAAATGTAGGTGAGAAAACAGTACAATTATCTTCTGTAATATAGTGGAGGAAAACGCCGTCTCCCAAATTGGATACACCGAATAAAGTATGAGCATACTGAAGTACAAGACTTGAACAAATGAACTCAGTTGCTTCCCATCCCTGTTACAAACACAAAGCACACGGATGCCATCCCACAGAGCGAGTTAAACTTCAGATAGTTAAGCGCACAAGTGTTTCCTTCAGAGATCCGAAGCCTTCGGAGCATAAGGAGAGGTGCTGATATTTCTCACCCACATGACACATGGCCCAGTCGCGATCCTCCCCCGCAAACATAGCACAATCTTTAAGCCACACGGCCAGATCTGGCTGGTGGCAGTAGCAGCCGTATACATCCACATCCTGTCTGCAAGTTTCAGAGTCATATGTGGACTAAAAACTAACCACGCTCAAGTCGCAGATGATAAATCGTGGGTGGTGACTTAACGTCAAACTTAAGGCTTTCAGTGGAGCTTGGGATTGTATATGTTACAGTATAGAAAGGCTACAGATAAAGAGGCAGTGATGCCAAGGACATATCAGGGGGTGGTGGTGGGATTTCTTTTTCTTTGGACGAGGAGGGGGGGTTTGATGAAGTAGTCCAGTTTGCTCCACATGGCGGAACAGAAGAGCTCTTGGTGAGCGAGCATTGTTTAGCAGATTGTCCTCGTCGCCTTCCAGTGTTCTTTTGCTTTACTGTACATTGTCTGCCTGTCAGCCGTTCTGTGGTGGAAGCAGGGGATAAGTGTGGAGCCGGACCCCCCCGGTGCAAATGGCCATTCTCACAGCCCAGAAGACTGCTCCTCTCTGCCACCCACTCCCACCTGGTGCCTTTGCTATTTTCTTCAACCAACCACTTCATTCTGGCTGGGTCGCCACCGTCTGTACTGTGCTGGCAGGCGCCGTTTGACTCAAACGTTATGCAAGCTGAACGTTTCAAGCCGGTTTCTCTGGTTTCGTCTTTTTAATGAATTATGTGCAAAAAAAAAGGATGTCATAGATTTTGCAATTTGATAGTTTGGAAAACAGGTGGGGGCTGCAACTAACATCATAAGCCCTTTAATTACAGTCATTTATCACATAAAGCAACCATGATAATATTAAACAGATGTAAGATAAAAGGTATTTTGTCAAAGGATTGAACGATTTCCCCATGTGATCAGCTCATTTGTCTTAATTCAATTCTATCAGTTATCATGCCAGTTTTTAAGAGGTAGTGAATGTCTTTTTGGATAAAATTCTTTTTATACTTGCTGCTTTATTGCTTTATTTTATGTAGTTTAAACCATTGCTTGACCTCGCTTCATGCAATATCTGCAGGTCTAACTCTGAGGAGCATAATTTCACTTAATGTTTTTTCTTTTCTTGAAATATGAGCGTTACGAAACCCTAAAACTTTGTTTTTGTTTCCAAAGAAAATGCATGACATTGCCACTGGCGACTTTGCACTCACCTCACAAATCTGTCGGTGAGGTTCTTCACAAACGAGTAAATCTCGACCCAGTCATTAGCGACACTTCCAGACCTGAAACAAGAAAACAACAGTCAGTTTGCAGCTCGTCAGTGGCAGCAGATTGTGTGCTGGGGAGTAAAATACTGTACACTATTTGTGCTTTGTACCACAACCACAGTTGGACATTAACACCAGCCACATGCTGGATAATTGTGCTGATAAGTCTGTGTTCTATAGCAGCCACTTCAGCTGTTAGAACACGCAAATGTTCACAGGAGCTTTGCCTTTCTACAAATCTACTTGGCTGGAGAAGAAAGAATCACCAAAGTGATATGCTTAACTATGTCTAGGCCAACATTAGCAATGATTCCCAACCCAGTCACAATCTCAAAGAAAAACCACTCAAATAAAAAGAGCTTAAGTTCAAAGAGAGATGGCCAGGTGTGCAGCAGGAGCCACAGGCAGGAAAAACTGATTACAAAAGACAAACGGGAAATGTGCAACATAGAAAACTAGAACCACCGCCAAGCTACAGTTTATATCCACGTCTGTCCAGACCCATATGTAGCCATGACGGAAGACAATGCCTCAAATATGAATGCTGCTGAAAGGAAGCTATACATTTATAAATGTGGATGCTTCACACACAACTTCAACTCTGCAGCACAGAAGATCTATACAATCAGCACAGTTTCAAGGTGGACACCCAAGATTAGTGTCACCAAGTCAGCATCTGACCAAATGTCTCCCCTTCTGTTCCCTAGTTACAGTGTTGTGGAATAATCAGATAAGTATTTTTGCACAACAACATGATGGCACAGTGAAGTTGACCTTCGATCTTTTGTACATAAATTGTCGTCACTTCATCATTTTATCATATTAGGCATTTTGTTTGGGATTTTGTGATAATTAGCACATGAATTCTTGAGTTATGGCCAAAAACATCTTTTCTGAGGCCACAGTGCCCTTGACCTGTGACCATCGACCCCCAAATTCCTATCAGTTCATTCTTGGATGATCTAAGAGAATGTTTGTGCCAAATTTGAGGAAATCCCTGAGAGGCGTTCTTGAGATATTGCGTTCACAAGCATGAGATGAAGGCAAGGTCACAGTCACCTTGACCTTTGACCACCAAAATCTAATCAGTTCATTGCTGAGTCCAAGACAACATTTGTGCCAAATTTGAGGAAATTCCTTCAAGGTATCACGTTCACAAGAATGGAACATATGTACATATAGATAACCAGAAAACATAATACCTCTGGCCACGGCTGTCACCAGAGCAAAGGCCTATTAACTGGTTTAGCTAGGTCATAGTGACCATGACCTTTGACCATCAACCCCCAAATTCCTAGCATTCATTCTTGAGTCCAAGTGGATGTTTGTGCCAAATTTGAGGAAATTTTCTAGAGGCACTGTCGAGATATAGTGTTCACAAGAATGAGACGGAGGCAAGGTCACAGTCACTTTGACCTCTGACCACCGAAATCTGATCAGTTCATTGCTGAGTCCAAGACGACATTTGTGCCACATTTGAATAAGGCCTTCTTGAGATATAGTGGTCAAGAGAATGGAACATACGTACATACGGATAACCCGCAAACATAATCCCTCCAGCCACAGCTGTCACCAGCACGGGCTTACAAACGTGTTTTGTGAGGTCACAGTGACCATGACCTTTGACCATCGACCCCCAAATTCTTATCAGTTAATTTTATGAGTCCAAGTGGATGTTTGTACCAAATTTGAGGAAATTCCCTAGGGGCGTTCTTGAGATACTGCATTCCTGAGAATGAGAAGGAGACTAGGTAACAGTCACCTTAACCTATGACCACCAAAATCTAATCAGTTCATCACAGACTCCAAGAGGACGTTTGTGCCAAATTTGAAGAAATTCCTTCAAGGCATTCTTGAGATATTGTGTTCACAAGAATGAGACATACGTAGGCATGTACATGTGTTTTGTGAGGTCGCAGTGATCTTGACCTTCGACTGCCAAAATCTAATCAGTTCATTGTTGAGTCCAAGTGAGTATTTGTGCCAAATTTAAGAAAATTCCCTCAAATCTATAGTTAAAATAACTGCTGTGGATAACGTGAACAAAAACTCAGTGGAGGAGAGCCCGCTGTGTACGCAGATATAAACCTCATCCTAAGGTATTGAGAACATGATTCTTAGTTTCAAGTGATTATAAACTAATGAAAACATGGTTAAGAATATTCCGTTTCTTCCAATAGATGCCCTTAATCCTACACACTGGACCTTTAGATATGTCAACTACTATTGTAATAAACTCAAATAGGTCAAAGAGTCCAGCAAAAACTCTACTTGGCTTGACTCCAGTAGAATGGGTTCAATAATAAGTGCTGGGATTGTGAGATTTATTATATTAGGAGAAATAATATCACATTTTATTATTTTACATCTTTCCTGGTTTCATGGCTGCTTTTTCTTCTTTCCTTCATTAATACTTTTGCAGCTTCCTTTTGTTCCTTTTTTAACTAATTTCTCCTGATTCCTTCTGTCCTTCCATGTGTTCTTTGGTCAGTCCTTCTTTCCTGCCTTTCTTCAGCTCATACGGAAGAATGAAAACAGGAAACAGGAGATTTTCCTTTGAGGTTTTGCTATCTTTGTTAGAGTAAAAGCACTGAGTATTTCTTCCACCACTGTCTTTGTCTCATTTAAACTAATTAAGACTTGGTAATTGTTCAAAACCATGCATCAATTTCTCTGTAACAAGGACAAATCAATGTTAGATGGGCGTCGACCTGTAGCCCTTGGCCCTTCTCACCCCTCGATAAGTCAATCTGACCACAATGAACACAGTGTGTAAAATGTGCCCTTGATGTAACGACAATGAGGTAATTAAAGCAATAATTACAATTCAATGTATGTGCGGAGAACATAAAACAGAAGGGTTTGACCATTAGGAGGCTCATCTTTCATGCCACCTCTCTCTCCTCCCTGCTGCCCAAAGACAAGGTCACACAGCAGAGGGAAGAGACGACAGAGAGAGTAAAGGAAAGTTCCACTGCACTTTGACAACACTGTGTCAGTGGGGACATAGCAGTGGTTAAATTTGGTTAAATAATGGTGCAGCGGTTAGAGGCGTGACAAATCAATTTTACTGCTCCAGAACACATCTGTATCGTGTTGCTGGTGCTAATGATCAGCAGAGGCATTCAAGGAGTTCTGGCTTTTCAACTTATCTTTATTCTGCATAACTTTCCATCCCACTCTGTTGTGCAATGGTGGCTATCACTGCTCATGCCAAGTATCCAGATGTTTGCCTGTTGATTACAAATACGCCAGCGACCAGAGAGGGGCCATAACTCACTGTAAGTTCTGTAAAGTACAGTTTTTAAAGATTCTTTATTGTCAGATCTGGTTATAATAATTTAATATACTTTAAACACTGGCTTTTTCTGAACTTTAAAGGGACAGTTCACCCCAAAATCAGAAATACAGATTTTCCTCTTACTGTACCTGAATTGTAGCAACCTTGATTGTTTTGATGTGAGTTGCGAAGTGAGATATCAGCCGTAGATATGTGTGCCTTCTTTCCATTATAATGGAACCAGATGGCACTCAGCTTGTGGTGCTCAAAGCGCCAAAAAATACATTTGAAAAACTTTACAGCAATTTCTCTTTGCAGAAATCATAACCTGGTTACTCAAGGTAATCCACAGACCTTGTTGTGAGTAGTTTCATTTAGGAACTTTTTTTCTATGGTACTACATATCAAGATATCTGATATGCCGCTACATAACAACTTATTTGGCTGATAACCAATCGATATATCCACTTTTCTCCCCACCTAGTTTTAGTGCTCAAGTCTCTTTTGTAGTGGAATTAACATGATAGTATGAATGCATACTCTTATCTTGATGGCCCAACAGCACATGGAGACATGAAATACAATACTTCTCAGTGTATGTGATATTCATTAGTTGTGCAAAATAAGAAAAAGCATGTTGGCCAATTCTGATATTTCATTTCAAAGCCAGTATCAGCCAATATCCACTACTCCATGCACAGAAAAGTGCAAAATCAGCACTTGCTCACTGAGTCACTCTTGAATGAGGCCCTTAGACCCAAACAGCAGCTCAATGACCAGCACATCAAACTGGGACTGTACTGGTCAGCTTCCAGGTGAATGTGTGTAACTGTGTGAGTGATCATGGCGCTCCTTAAAAAGGGAGCTTGGCTCTCAGTGAAACTTCCCTGTATAAATAAAGCTAAGTGACATTAAAGGCATCACCTCACAGGACGTTTCCTTGGAAAGAGCCACCTGAGGGTTTAGAACCAAACAGTGAAGCTTTCATAAACTGGCCTCAGACTAAAACATCATCACACAGTTCTAGGGTACCAAAAAGGGCATTTCTTTGTGCAGAAATGCAGCAGATTACAGCTGCAACAAATCTCTCTGCAGAAACTGCTGACACTGGGGTCTGAGTCTTATCAGTACAATCAGGAAGTCTTACAGTAGAGCTATGTTATCTGCAGGGACAAAGTAAACTTCCTTCAAAGTGACGTGCTACTATCTGACACCCTGACAAACTGATGGTGGAACAATCACTGCAGATTAGGTTTTTCTGTTTCACAAATGTAAACCTGCATATGTAAATCAAACGGACCACCAACCTGCAGATGCATAGAAACATGCTGCCAGCTAAGATCTATGCACTTGGTCACAACTGTGCCAACAATCTTGGTCATCATCCTGTAATTTAGCAATTTGGATGAGGGTGGGGTAGTTTGGAAATGGGTCAGGGGAGCAGTGTTTCAACTCAACGGCCTTGAGTAATGGCACGTTTCCAAGCCGGGGGAGGACAGGATTAAAAACAGTTGCTGTCAAGGCTGTAAACTCTCCACAATATATTGGAGGCCTTTGTGCATGACGCTACTGCAAAGTGTTGCTGAGCTGACTGAATGTGGCTGTGCAGTTTGTATGTTTGATGTCTAAGGCAGCACTCTGAAGGCATAGAAGACACAGGAAGTGGTACGTTGCCAAAGCCTGCTCCAAATGGTGATGAAATTCTTTCTTGCTAGTTTGCGTGATTAACACACAACACTCAAGGACTTCTCAGTGATGTTTAAGCTCTTCTGTTTGGACTCAAACTGTCATATGTTTAAGGTAAAATCCCTGCTACTTGATCCAGAATGCAACACTGTGGCCTTTTTTGCTTTTAAATCCACAAACTTCTAAGAACTTTCAATGACCGTGTTTTCACTGATAAGACAGATAATGGCTTTTTCCATCCCCCTGACTGCTGAAATGATGTAACCTTCACAAAACATGGTTGAGCCAGCGTTTTCTTTGTTAGTGTGAGGGAGGAAGAGATGACAAACTTGTACTCTTCCTTTCTCATGGTCACTCCCCCGACACTGACCACACATCTCATGTCAGGAGAACAATATACAGACAGCCTCGGGGCACTGCGTGACCAACTATGCTCTTTAGAGACAGCGTGTTAAGGCTTGCTTTGCCTTAGGAAGATAAGTTGGTTAGGGTCAGAGAAGGGTCACAGTCATGGTGAGACTTGTGGGGTTCCATGAGGTTTGTCAGAGTACTCTCTTCTTCCCATGTCACCACTGAACATCACACAACTATAGCCAGTCAAAGAAAGGCGTCAGTTATATATCACATCTGATTAATCACAAGCCAACATGAGTCTGAACCAGATCCACCCAAGTTCAACCTGACCTGTTCCAGGAAGTTTTAATTAATTTTCCAATAAGAAATGAACATTCACACCTTTTGCACAACTCTGAGGGACTTCACAGGTGTTCCCTACGTTACTGCTAACCATTTTCAAAAGCGTGTCGTCTTGATACCAAACTTTTCCAACCCTGCATGCAGGCACTGTTTCAAATTAATTCCCTGAAATCTTCACAGGCTTAAAAAGCTTGTAACTGAGTTTGTTAATGCATCACCATAAACATCATGTCTGTTTTTATTTAGCCAAAGTTGCTGTGGCTGCAGATAGATTTCAAAGCTCTGAGCTGCACTACAACACAATGTCACTTTCACATAGCTGCTTTTCATACCTCAATTAAAGTAACTGAAACCAGTGGTTGCTTTGTTACTCAGAAACCTAAAATACTGTGGTAGGAATAAGTTGGCTTTTGCTGCATTAACACTGTATCGTGCAATTTATTGTTTATTGTTTTGCAGTTTGTCTTTGTATATGCATAACCCTCACTGTGCTGCATCTATCTATCTTCTGTGCATTATGTGTATATTTAATTGCAAATATATATGACAGAGTAAGTCAAACCAAACCATGGAACTGATCAGTAGTGAAGTAAACAGTGTGCAGATTTGGTGCTATGGTCTTTTGAGTGAAGCTTCCAAGCTGTCCAGCACAACCACAGTTTACTGATGGGCACTAAGCAACTCCACTGAAGTAAGCTCCAGCGACCAGCTGCAGCACTCATAATGAGCACCCCTGTGATAGTTTATGAGGTAGAACAATCCTGCTTTAATCCAATGTGTGCAGATAACACCGTAAAATCTGTGAACTCTCTGTGACACAGGAGGGAAAAAGACTGATGGGTTGACCAGATTTTGACAGGTGAGGCGTTCAGGCTCCATACAGCCGCGAGGTCCTACCAGTGGCGTAAGGTAGTTAAGATGGGCCCCAGTGCACGCTATCATGCACATAACGTCTCGTCACATGATCAGAAGCTTGATATTGGATAACATCAACATAAATATTACCCAGCAATCATCACTGCATCTGTTTATGACAAAAAATACCACAAAAAATTGACTAGATTTAACAATTGTAATAGTTGGTTTATAGTTACAGAATAAGCATATCATTTTGTTGTAGATGCCATCGACTATTTTACAAAAAAGAAAAAATAAACATGATGGAGATGGGGTCTCCTTTTTTGAGGGCATATTTTATCAAATGGCACTATTTATAATTTGGTGGCAGTCACTAAAAAGGGCCCACTCTCTACCCAACACCTTGTTGGAGGGTCCACTCTCTCTATGGGCCCCCCACCTGCTTGCACTGTCTATATTTACGCCCCTGGTTCCTACTATCAGAGCTACACTACAAAAGTTTATAAGTGACCAAACATTACACCGTGATGTGACTGTTGAGCATGTTACTCCACAGCCAAGGCCACTCGTCTCCTCTACACTCTTCTGTGAAAGCTTTCCACATCATGTTGGAACCTGGCTGCAGGGATCTGCTCCTGCTAAGCTACAGAAGCTTTAGTGGCATCCAGCACTCACAGTGGGTGATCAGGTCTGGCTCCAGCTCATCCCAAAAGGTGTTGGATGGAGTCAGAGTCAGGGCTCTGTGCAGACCAGTCAAGTTCTTCCAAAGGAAACTGGGAAAATCATTCGTTTAAGGAGCTGCTGGCTTTGTGCACTTGGATGTTGTCATGATGAAAAAAGGGACTTCCCCGAACCGCTGCTATCACTGTCTTGGCTCTACTGTAGCATTCAGACTTGCCTTTATTAAGAAGTATGCAGCCTCATGGTTGCCAAATGTGGAGAGAAGTGTCCATATACTTTTGGCAACATCTGTTATCTCACCCAACTCTGTGTTGTCACCATTTGTGGTCAAAGAAAGACAGAAATACAGTGTGCTATCATGCAAAAAACATGTGCAGTGCCAAAAAATGTCCCAATCAGGTCACAGAATATAACGGGTCACAGAAAACGGTGTCACACCTGCGACAAAGCGCCCCCTCCACCGGACACATCTTTTCTCCTCTCTGCAGGCAAACTCAACAGTTTATCACAAAAACTACTTCATTTCAATATTTTATCATTGTTTGCAGAGTTAGTTTCAATGTCTGAAGCAGAGCTGACAAACTTTTGGTTGTTACTTACTTGTCTAGAACAAAGTAGAGGTCGTAGGCTCCGTGACAGGATGCTTCTTCTGCCCAGCAAGACGAAGCAAACAACCCCAGCAGCACGACAGCAACCGCCGCAGAAGTCCACCGACTCTTCCCGTGAAAAAGTTCACCCTCCGTGGTGAAGTAACGTGACAGCTTCTCCAACATTTTCTTCCACTAGAAAACTAAATCTCGCGTATAATAAACAATAAATAACCTTTTATAGAGTTTCACAGAGCGCGAGGAGAGCTGAATATGAAGTGCGCATCCCGCGGTGTGAGCAGCTACATGTCAAAGTTCCTGCTAAACAACCAAGTTAACTGACTGACCTGCGAAATAAAGGAAATCACCGCCCCAGCGTCATCAACTGGGTCGTTTCTTCATCTTTGTGACTCACCATTAACTCATTAACATCCTCTGTGAGAGCTGACCTGCTCCCCGACGTCACATCAAGCCTGTTTTCAGGATTGCCGAAATCACAGCTAACAACAAACTCCTCTCTGCTAAAGTTACACTGTGGAGAAAAGTTAGGCTGCGTTCAAGTGCGCCGCCAAAGCTCGGAACTCTGAGCGCTACAGGCGTGACTTTGTTTTCACCATAGATGGATGGATGGATGGATGGATAGACTTTTACTTTTTCATTTATGATTATTGTGTATATATTTATTTATTTATTGTTATTATTCTGTTTTTTTTGTTTGTTTTTTTTTAGCTGGCATATTCTTCTATTTCGTTACTTATTTATATATTTTTACTTATTTATTTACTTATTTATTGATTATTTATTGGTGAGCAAGGCACCATATCCCCAGCTGCTCGGGGAGCCTGTCCCTTCGCTCTGATATCTCTCCATTTTGTGCACACATTCACAAATGTAGTTTGTGCGTGTGTGTGTATTTAAAGCCTGTGTGTATATGACAACATAGTGAAAAAATTGCTTTTACCCGCGGTAATTAATAAAGCACATAAAAAAATTAAATAATAACGTGTCTTTTTTAACTGATAAAAAAAAAAATTAAAAAAAATATATATAAAAGATTTACTCATTGCACTTAAAGGGATAGTTCGGATTTTTTAAAGTGGGGTTGTATGAGATACTTATCTGTAGTCAAGGTAATCCACACAGTAAATGTCACCTGGCAGGCCCCCAGGTTGGAGAAGCAGACTGGAGTCCAACATGGAAGCTAAGCAATGAACTGCTATGGAGGGGTCAGGAACAAAATGTTTTTTAGTCACCTAAAAAAAGCCCCACCTAAAAAAACTCAATATTGAGGGGATTCTGACTGCTCTACTTTTCCGTCAGCCAGTCCATTTCAATAGGGAAACCATTTCCCTTCTATGCCACACTGCCACATCATAGCCACCAGACTCCATTGACAAAAACAGTGATTTTAAGTCGCTGAATGCAGGAGCTGCTGGTCTACTGCTGCTGCGATCAGTTAGTTAGTTTGTGTCATTGTGTAACTCTGGTGAATCCAAACTAACCCTTTTAAATGCCAAAGTTAAACAATAATATAAAATAACTAACTGATGGAGGCAGCAGTAGACCAGCAGCTCCTGTGTTCAGCAATGTTAAATTACTGTTTTTCTCAATGGAGTCTGGTCTAGAGGAGAGCAATTTACTGGCTTCATTTTCCTGTTGGAAATCCTTGTCTGACATTACGGTAATATTCTGAACATAACATACACTAATAACTTGTGATGTTTTTTTTAGGTAGGACTTCTTTTAGGTGGCCAAAATACATTTTGTTGCTGACCTCTCGACAGCAGTACATTGCTTAGTGTCCATGTTGGACTCCTGCCTACTTCTCCAAACTGGGGGCATGCCGATTGACATCCACTGTAAAAATACTCTCTCTGGATAAGTACCCCATACAACCTCACTTCAAAAAATATGAACTATCCCTTTAACATTAAAAGGTTCAAGGTTCAGCTTTATTGTCATTTTACGATGCAGTATTGCACAATAAAATGCTGTCGTAGTATTACTCATTCTGACAAACAGCCCTCGTCAGAGCAACAAATTACTGATGTGTTAATGTGCAATCAGCATTTCAGTCTAACTACTGCATTCCTGTTTTGGCAATTTAAGGCAAAAGTAGTGACAGAGTGCTCACAAATGGGTTCTTCATGTTTGCCCAAGTTTCACTCCAATCTTTCCGACAGCACTTTAAGGCCTCATCAGTTTCCAGTCAGTGCGCATGCTTGAAGTGGAAGCAGCTGTTGGACTTGTGCAGAGCTGGAGGTCCCAGTGCACACACCCAGTAACATCTGTATCATCTTTTGTACAAGGCTACTTAATAAAGTTAAATTAAAATTAGTCGGACAGGTCAGAGCTCGGGTCAGATAGTTGAGTTTCTTCGGACTATGTCAGATTTAATGGGGTCTGTGGAGTTCAAGAGCAAGGCAGTGCCAATGCAGGGATCAGGGGGTTGGTCCCACTGGGCCAGTGCATGTATGCAGAAATCTGTTTGCTGAAGCACGCTTTACTCAGTCATTTCATATCATTATTCACAAACTATGGGACAATAGGTGCAGCTGATCTTCTATATATTATATCTATAGATTATTATATGTAGCTGAATTACACAGTGTGTTTTTGTTGTAAAGTTATATATCTTAGACAAAAAAATTAGAGTATAATATGAGAAATTGTGTCCTAAAAGGCTGTGTCATGCCTGTGGCAAATTAATGAACTGGCCCTGTATGAAAACAAAAATCGCATTTTGCATTTGCACTTGAAACCACATGGCTCTTATTGGCCTGCAAACAAAACAGTTTTGTGGGTTTAACACAGAAAGAGGGCCTTTGATACAAAAACGATGATTTTCATTTTCCATTTTTTTAAGCTACTATGAGTGATTGCACTTTGGAAGAAGCACACAATCTGCACAGGCATGGGAATACGTCCCTTCTCCCTTTCTCATAATTTCACAATTCCCTGAATTTTCTTTTGACATCCACGTTGAGAGCCTCTCATTGAAGCACTTATATCAGCTTGGCTTGCAATAAACTGCGACAGACTTCATTTAAAACAGTTTGAACACGTGGCAAACACAGCAGGCATCCAAAACTCTTTTCCCAATACAGAGAGAACAGTCACTCTAAAGGAAACAGGAAAGTATTTTGGCAGAATGGGACCAGGAAGAGGCTGCAGATGTGACGCATGCCATGTGTGAAAGCAAGGATGTTTCAGAAAAGATGTTGCATAAGAACAGAATCTGAAATTCAGCATTAAAGTATTAATTGTAAGTTGTTTTTGGACAGTGTGACCAGTTTTTGTAACCCTCTCTGTTTGTCTTTCTTCACCCCTTCTTTCTCAGTTTTTACAACTCACATGGTGAAACAGGCTGATGGCCCTCATAGGTTCCCAAGAATAACAAGAAACACACCCCAGAACACAATAATACTGCTGAGAAAATATTGATCTATTCTTTAAAGCTAACTAGTCATGTAGTATTAAAGGTACTGGATGTAACTTTACTCATGTATTAATTGTTTTTTATTACCAGTGGATGAATGGATTGTAATTTAACTAAAAACTGAACTCCCCCAACTTTCTCAGTTGCCTATAACACCCTGTTGACTGACTCTGGACAGATTTTTTCAAGAAAATTCAAAGGTTGTGATGAACCTTAACCAATAAATCCATTCCTGGCAGAAAGCCCTCAAGGCAAACTCCTCCCAACAGCGTAGTGCATCTCTCTTCACCTCTCCTACAGCATTACAGCAAAGTTAGCCAAGAAACTGAGTCAGCCAGCATCAACAAA
Source organism: Cephalopholis sonnerati (assembly GCA_019142605.1). Taxonomy (NCBI): domain Eukaryota; kingdom Metazoa; phylum Chordata; class Actinopteri; order Perciformes; family Serranidae; genus Cephalopholis; species Cephalopholis sonnerati. The sequence continues at coordinate 40,073,047 of JAGQAX010000007.1, read as the reverse complement.
TGACCAGCACGCACCATGACACAGACTGTTTCCATTATATGCATTTTGCAGCAGAGGCCCAGAGGCAGACCTTCACTTACTTACTTACTTATCGTCTTTGAGTATCCTGAAAAGGGCTATATAAATCCAATCTATTATTATTGTTATCATTATTACTTGAGGTTTGTGCTGGCTGAATTCGAGCTGTTACAGCCACTGTCCCAACTCGTGAAATATTGCCGCAACTTTCACGTCTAAATATGATGCACTTCGTATCTTCCTGCAGCTGTTGTTAACGTTTCAGGGCGCCATGTCAATTTCTGCTCGTTAGATGCATGTAGTCTTTTTCAGAATAAATTTACAACATTGGTAAAACACCTTTTATTTTCATTTATTTCCTTGTGCAAAAAAAGCACATGGTTAGGTTCAGGCAACAAAAACTTGTTAGGTTTTGGAAATGAAAGTGCATTATTAGTTTTAGAGCAGACCATCATGGTTTGGCTCAAGAGTAACATGAAAAAAGTGGAGCCTCCCAGGTGAAAATCTGGAGTTTGGGACGACCTGCTGAGGTTCAAACTGAGCATCAGAATGGGGCAGAAAGGTGATTTAAGTGACTTTGAACATGGCATGGTTGTTGGTGCCAGACGGGCTGGTCTGAGTATTTACTGGGATTTTCAGCACAACCATCTCTAGGGTTTACAGAGGATGGTCCCAAAAAGAGACAATATCCAGTGTTGATGCCAGAGGTCAGAGGTCAGAGGAGAATGGCCAGACTGGTTCAAGATGATAGAAAGGCAACAGGAAGTCAGATAACCACTGGTTCCAACCAAGGTGTGCAGAAGACCATCTCTGAAGCAACAACACGTCCAACCTTGAAGCAGATGGGCTACAGCAGCAGAAGACCACACCAGGTGCCACTCCTGTCAGCTAACAACAGGAAACTGAGGCTACAATTCACACAGGCTCACCAAAACTGGACAATAGAAGATTGGAAAAACCACATTCAGATGGTAGGCTCAGAATTTGGGGTCATGGATCCATCCTGCCTTGTATCAACGCTTCAGGCTGCTGCTGCTGGTGTCATGGTGTGGGGGAGATTTTCTTAGTACCAACTGAGCATGGTTTAAACACCACAGCCTACCTGAGTATTGTTGCTGACCGTGTCCATCCCTTTATGACCACAGTGTACCCATCTTCTGATGGCTACTTCCTGCAGGATAACGCACCATGTCACAAAGCTCAGATCATCTCAAACATGACGATGAGTTCACTGTACTCCAATGGCCTCCACAGTCACCAGATCTCAGTCCAATAGAGCACCTTTGGGATGTGGTGGGACGGGAGATTGTCATCATGGATGTGCAGCCGACAAATCTGCAGCAACTGTGTGATGTCATCGTGTCAATATGGACCAAAATCTCTGAGGAATGTTTCCAGCACCTTGTTGAACCTATGACACAGAGAATTAAGGCAGTTCTGAAGGCAAAAGGGGTCCAACCCAGTACTATCAAGTGTACCTAATAAAGTGGCTGGTGAGTGTTTATTGTATATTATATCCTACTCTATGTAAAGCATCTTTGAGGACTCTGAAAAGTACTATATAAGTCAGATGTATTATTGTTATTTTCAGTATTATTAATGTGATACTGTGGTTATGGGCGGCTAATGTTAGCTAACGTTGGCTTGCTTTCTGACATGGAACCTACAGATAGTTAACCTAAATACGACTATAAACCTCTACATGTTAACCAACTATGGCTGTAATTTATTTTTCAGTATTCTATCAACATAATGCTGGTCAGTCATGGTTGTTAGTCACAGTTGTGGCCGATGCAGATGCTCGTTCATGGCAGCGGAGTGCGTGCGCTGGAAGGTGAGCAACAGGATGCTGACTGCAGTTCACTTAACGGCTTCAGAGGGAGGTGTCACTAATTACAAGGGTTTTCTCAAAGTTACACACAGAACCTTTCAGGGGACGTATTGTGGATCTGTGTACCTGCAGTTTAACATATCTTGCAGTGATTTAGAGCACTTAATCAGTTGTGTCTTGATGTGCATTTAAATACTGCTATTCAGTTAGAAACACGTATTTTTGTTTTGCCATGGTAACTCACTGACAGCACTGAGCATCACAGAGATGATATGCAACAGTGCAAGCACATGGGGAATTTTCTGTTTAGCATTTAATTAAATTTGCCTTTTTATTCCAGGCACATTATGGAAGCTGCAGGTGCCTCCATCCTCAGCGTGGATGGCTCATTGTGTGATTTAAATCCCCAACCCTGGCAGACTTAGTGCATTTCTCTACTCATTGATCTACGCGGGGAGCTGAACCCCTAAACCTGGCAATGCACCACGGAGCTGTATGCATAAAACTGAAGCCTTCCTCATCTTATTGCTGCCACGCTCCACCCACTGAGCTACACAGCACCATTTAACCAAGTGCAATGTGAACATGTGGCCAAGTGGCAGTCCAAAAACCAAAAGTCTTCAAGGGAATACCAAGACGGATGATGCAAATGTTCTCACCGTCATCTCACATCTATTGACAGATGAGTAATTGCGTTTCGTAACTCCTGTGTACCTGACTAGCTTCCCCTCAGGTTACAATAAACATTAATGATATGTTTCTTCAGAAGGTCTTTTCCAGCACATACAGGAAATTCCAGGTTTGGTCTTATCTCATCACTCATTCCTCTTGTTTGAACAAGGTGTGTGTAGTTGCAGGATGTGACTTCAGGCTATGGAATTAGGTAAAAACACTGACAGGTAGTCAAAGTGAACACTCCACAGCTGCTGTCAGGCTCTACACTGTTTACCTGTAACTGCTGCAACAAATGTTCTCAATAAAGGAAGAGTTAGAGGGTTTTATATATCTATTGTAATTCCTGTCATTCCTGTAGGTATATTACTTTGCTTGTTTTACATGGTATGTTGCTGGTGGTGATACAACAGCTGGCACCAGCATTGAAATCCATGTAAATCTAGCAGCAAATGAAAAGTTTGTAATGCGTTTTCAGTTGGAGCTGCTGCCTGTAATTTTTGAGGATATCTACACCTATTTTTTCCTAACTGTTTAGAGCTTAAAGGGACAGTTCACCCCAAAATCAAAAACACATATTTTCTCTCTTACCTGTAGTGCTGTTTATCAGTCTAGATTGTTTTTGCGTGAGTTGCTGAGAGTTGGAGGTATTGTCCGAATCGATGTCTGCCTTCTCCACAATATAATGAAAGTAGATGACACTTGGCTTACAGTTCACAAAGTGCCAAAAAATACATTTGAAAAACTCAACAGCAATGTCTTGTTCCAGAAATAATGACCCACATACTCAAGATAATCATCAGACCTTGTTGTGAGCAGTTTCATTTAGGAACTATTTTCTGTCTACTGAACTACATCTGCCAACTGTATCACCACACAGAAGGAAACATGCATCGACTGCTAGCTCACCTAGCACCACTGAGCTAGCTAATGTTTCAGCTCAGCCAGGAAAACACCATTAATGTTTACATCTCGCAGTATTACAACACAAGCACAAGCCCCTCGTCAATGAGTACAAGCATGCTTCCTTCAGGATTTTGGAGGGTGGTAAATAAAACCCTTCTATATCATTAACATTTTAAGTAAGTATATAAGTTTATTCATTCATTAATTTTCCATAACTGCTTATCCCGTTGAGGGTCGCAGGCGGGGCATTAGGTGAGAGGCAGGGTACACCCTGGACTGGTCACCAGACTATCACAAGGGCTGACAGATAGAGACAGACAACCATTCACACTCACATTCACACCTACAGACAATTTAGAGTCACCAGTTAACCTGCATGTCTTTGGACTGTGGGAGGAAGCCTGGTTGAAACGCCACACCCTGGGTTCCAACCAGGCACCCCTTGCTGTGAGGCAACAATGCTAGCCAGTTGAAATATTTAGGAATGGATAAATTATACCTACTCCACCTACTTTTTAACAGTAACAACTGTAACATTGTGTAATCCTGCACTGCAACGCAATACAATACAATGCTAGTGACGTATGTCACATAATGTTAATGCAGTTATTTTAAACCAAACTAAGAAAGTAAACCTACAAACAAAGTGTTTTACCCAAATTGGAAGTTTATTTTGAAAAGAGACTGCATCCATTTAATAAGCGGAAACTGCATTGCCTGTGAAAATGAAAGTTTATTTGGAAAGACACAATGCATGTAATAAGAATAAATTGACATGCCGTCCTGGGCCTTCATATCTGGTGCAGCAGGGGTACTTAGTGTGATATAATTTGACGTACATGGCCACTGATCAAGCATCAGTATTTGACGAGTTGGGAGTAAGAATGTGATGCAACTTCATAAAATAACTATGTGTTTCACTGAGGAGATTTAGTTTACAAAATAGCCTGAGTACTGTTGTAGAAACACACACTGTTAGTGATGTTTGTGCACATTTTTGTCATGAAAACTAAAAACTGTAAACATATTTAATAATAAAAACTGGCTATAGATAACATTAATATAAAATGACTATGTCTAGAACTGCATTTTGTTTAAATCCTGATTGTTTTCAGCTCTTATTTGGCTCCTCTCTCAGAAAGTACTCCAGCCTCATTCAGTGTAGGAACCAATTACTCAAACTAAAACATGAATTATACAAAGGAACTATGTTTTCTTTTGTTTTGCCTCAGTGTGAAAACTGCGCTGTCACACAACTCCATATCAGCGAGGTAATTACCACTAACACACCTCATCAAATCTGAATAGTCCAGAGAACAGCGACACACGAGTATAATTATCTGGCAAATCAAAGTCTAATTAGATTTTAATTAGAATGTTAATTCTTTTGCACGCCATTTGGTTTCAGTATATGCTACCTCACTTGATGTATCCTGAGCAGGGCTCCATAAAACAAAGAGAACAGAAAAAAGGAAAACACAACAGGCATGTATTTCCCATTATTTGGGGAATGTACGTGTATATGAGAATCCAGTGGCTTGAGAAAATAGTTGTAGTGCATCAATTTGTCACGGGGCTTTTAAGCTGGAGGAGAAATCAAAAGTGACAGTTAAAACAACAAGACTAATTTATGGAAGCAGTGAAGTGTTGAAGCTAATCAAGAGATAAACCCATGACAAAATGCAAAAGTGCAAGAACAAACAAATAATTCTACAGTATTTGTCAAGAAAGAAGCAGAGCGACATTTCTGTCAATCTACTCTTGATTTATTTTACAATATCCCCAAAACTACAACAGGCAAATTATTGTTAGGCTACTTTTGTATGTAGGTGAAGAGAAATTGACTCATTCCTGCACAATGATAAACCATAGAAAGAGTAATGGTTTTCCAACAGCTTAAAAAACCATCTGACTGGCACATGTTAATATGTAAAGAAATACAAAACAAGACATTGTGTTCTGATGACCTGTTAGCTCACACACTGGAACAATTTCTGACCCAACAACAGCTCAGCCCAACGACAGAAGTCCTGTCTTCATTTTGCACACTTTCCCTACACTGAAAAAAAAACCCCAGGTTATATTTTGGCTTCTTTGTAAGCTGACAAAATGAAACATGAAAATAATTTGAATTTGTTGATGAATTAACTGTTTATCAGAGCACAAATGAGACAACAATTTCTCTCTCTTTCACTCACTCTCTTCTTTACCGTCTCCTCCTGCTGCCACTGTTTGTTGCTCCCAGAGTCTGGACCTGTGAAGCCTCCTTCAGACTGTGAGATTATAGGAATTTTATAAGTTAAGTGAAGCTACACTGTGCGACATAGATCAAATAAACTTGGGTACGACATCAAGTTTGATGTATGCAGACTGTACGGTGACAGCGCCTACTGAATCACAGGCTATGGCATACAATAGCTTCCCACACTGAGTGTGCAAGGATGCTGCACAGGTTATTACTTCTCCAGCTGTGAGGCACGACATAGAGGGTCACATTATTAGATAAGCTAAAGTTTTGTTGGTGCTATATACTGCGGTGTGTCTGTGTGTTTGTTAGGTGCTAGGTTGCTCACCTAACAGCTGCAACTCCACCACTATTTCCTTCTATGCTTCGTCCTTCTTGACCTGATCATGGTCAGAGCTGGAGGACACATCATACAGACAAGGCTTCTGCTGCTACAACTCCACAAGGTTTTCCTCTTTGCTGGAATCCCACACATTTCTTTAAACACATTTTGCCTCCATGGTGAGCTGCTATCCGTTTGTTTGTTTGGTTGGTTGGTTAGTAGTCACACAGTGAGATGGTCATCCCAAATTTCTGACACTGTCAAAACTGTGACAACAGCAATCCTTGAACCTCTCTCACTGTGCAACATAAGGCCACAGTTTTAGAGCCACGACCAAAGATATTGCCAGGTTTTTTTCACTTTGGTCACCTTTCATCTGGGACAGGCCAAAACCGCACAGTGTATACTGGGCTCTAGAGGCCGATGCTGGTGGCTGGAGCAAACTTTCAACATGTCCTGAAAGAGACGGTAAAAAAGAGAGCGACTGAGGGAGACAGTCGATGTGTTGTGTTATTTCTGCTGGTGGGATTTAGTGTAATTCACAATGTTCACTACACATAGACCACAAATAAAGCTCCAGGAAGACAATACTTTTCATGCTCAGGCTATAAGTTTTCTTCTCACCCTGCCATTCACTCCTTGCAAGCATCTCACTTACTGTCTCTAGGTATCATCGTCCAGGTCTGGATCTGTATCTTTACTCCACTCCTCTGTCTCTCCTGATTGAAATGCCATTACGAAAATAAACATCACACTGAACACACTAAACTAAGGTGGAGGGGAACTACACAGAGACTACGACTGAGACTATGATGCTACAATTATGGTAAAATACAAGATAAGTTGACGAACAATGATAGCTAGCTGTTAGCTAGCTTACTTTGATGTTCACGATTTCCATAACAGCATACCTGCACAAGCTTGGAGGATGATGTATGACTTGCAGATTATACTATTGTCATAAGTTATCTTTCCATTTTAGCAACAACCTTCTATTTTTAACTTTGAGGAAAAATATAGCTTCAAGGCTTGCTGAACATTAGCCTGCTGTTCAGATAACATTGTGGGACATTTCCAACAAAAACCCACAGCCTAGAAACTTGTATTTTTTGTTGTTTTTTTTAAACCAGTGTGTCTGAGTTTGTTATGTCTATATGTCTCACTTAGCTGTCTTTAGAAATCCAAACAAGATCAGACCAGGACAGGCCAGATTAAATTAATGGAGGCCTCCCTGCAGGAATGTGCTAAGCGTTGCAGAGATGGAGGAGGGTGATTTATTTGGGGAAAAACCCAGCTTTTTGATCTCATTTAAGTGCCTTTGGATGTTTGGACTGATATTTAATTATTAGGCCAACAATCATTTCTGAGGCACAGCTGATTTATTGATTGGTGTTTCCTGTTGTAGGAGGATCTGCAGGATATCAGATCAGGTAACTTGAGGTCCACCTACGGAGTTGTTGCATTGTTTTTCTTCTTCTGTCCTTTTCCTCCATCTTCTCTCCTGGGGTTTTGCTTCCTGTAAGAACTGATGAAAAACCACTTGAGAGCATTACTGAATCAGCTTCCTGCTCTCTGTGACTCAGTGTGGTTTGGTGCCCAGTAAATATTTCTTAACTGCTCTGCAGGAGGAAGGCCGCTCTGCTTCGTCCTCTGAAGGTCCTTGAAGTTCAGAATTGCCGCATGTTGATGATGCTTCATCAAGAGAGAAAAAACTCGTTATCGATAATTGGAGAGGCGTCAGGAAATCAAGGCACCTCAAGAAAACCCAACCAAAGAAATATTAGTCACAATAACAAAGATCCATTGAGCCCTAATGGCATCTATAACTCATAATTACCTTAATAACTGTTATTTTAGCTTGTTTTTCCTCCTTTGAGAAAGCATTGTTTGTCACTAATGGCATCTTAAGTTGAAATTGAGTGCCTTGCCCACAAGTAAACAGCATCTATCAATCATGACTTGAGGCCAAGTGTCAACACTCACAAAAGCCAAAAGTGTGTGTGTAATGAGTGTAATGTGTGTGGTGTGTGTGGGAGTTAGACGGCTCCTACCCCTGCCTGTTATGTGTAAATGGTAATTACGCACACAGTGACCGTCTTTTGTTGTTTTTAACAAGTCATTTTTCATTTCATAGCAACCTGTAAACTCATCAGCTGCTCCACATCAGCTCAATCAGCTAGCGGTGTTACAGGAGACACGCCGCAAGGTCAGAAGATCTGAAATGTGGTTGTAGTGTGTTCAAATTGTGCTGGATTGTCCTTTATGAGTATTTATGGCAGTGATGTAGTTTTAAGTAATTAGGCAGCAAAATGAACCCCAACACCATCACAGTTCATAGAAATGTCACGTCTTTCACCACCTGGAAAACGCAATGTTGGGTGCTGGATGTTTCCAACTTTCCAAGGCTATGAGGCAGGTTGCCTTCTTACCAAAACTCCCAAGTTTGGAGCTGATCTTCTGCCCATGCATTGTTTTTTAAATGTATAATACAATATTGTCTGTAAAGATTGGAAAGCTCTGGATAGGAGGGAAGGAAAGATATCTGCCAGCTGTGTCACATAACATGCGACACATGCTCCTGTGTTCCAAAAGTTTAACTTTGTTCATCTCAGGGTGCACCATTGTGCTCTGAGAAAAAAGTACTTGGGAACGCTCGTGTGCAACAGTGCAACCTAATTGCCTAAAAAAATAATTTGTTGGCATTGTATGTTTTGGCAAAGCGAGGATATGTTATCTTTCCTCATTATTATGTAGCCCACATGTTGAAACTTTACATGTCAATATCGCAGTGGTCAACATGATGTTTGGCACTGAGTTATGGTTAGGAAAGGGCTGTGTTTAGCTTAAAATGCTAGCCTGGTAAGACCATCCCAATGACGTGAGCTCAACATTCTGTTCCGCTTTTTGCATCAGTGTGGACTTGGTGCCACCCCAAACACTTTCAGTGGGCGGGGTTACTCGCTTTGAAAGACAATCTCCCTCAGCCACTTAATGAAGCATAACTCCAGGGGACATCCTCTTCATCAGCAAAGGAGCCAGTTGACAAATCAAGCTTTTGCTAAATCCAGTTGGAGAAACTGCACAAATGTCTTTTCCCTGGAGAAACTCGAGTGCATACTCTTGTTCTTGTTTAATTGTTGTCTGTCTTACCAGGCTATCAAAATGCTGGTACTGGCGACACAGTCCCAGCAAAATACAACAACTTCATGCAGGTCACTACAAAACACCCACGTTTGGTGCCGAAAAAGCCACTGAAAACACAATCCGTTTTATTGTTCGTTGGTCTCGAACAGTGGTCTGCAGCTTGGAGGGTGTCTCGCCTAGATATACTGCAATCCACAACGCAAAGACAACTCACATACTGTACTACATCACTTTAAAAACATTTATCTGATATGTATGAAACATGCAAACGTAAGATAATAACATAATTTATGGTTTGCAAAAAAGTACAATGCCAAGATTTTTTTTCTGGTGACTGGCCTTGACAGCATTACTGTTGTTTTTGGGTGCATGTTCTGCACATCTACAGTGGCAACAATAGATTTGAGAGGGCAGAAAATGCAGCGTTTGTCTGGGCCTTAATAAAGTGAACAAAACACACTGGTTATATTGTCAAAACAGCATTCAAATTACACAAGGTAACTTTGCAGGTTGGCCATGCCACAGAAAACTGTCTGGGTATGAACTTTCATACCTAGACATCCTTTAACCAGACATCAGAAAAACAAGATCATCCAGGGGCTTTTAAACACATATGGGACAGTTTCCAACAATCGAAGAACTGTTTGTCAAACTGTAAATTCACATGATAAAGATAAGTGTTTGAGCTTACTTGTTGTGGGTTCATCCTTCATTATATCCCTGCACAGTCGGCCTCAGTTAAAGCACACATCTTCACTATCTCCGTACTCGGAGGCAGACGTTAGCTTTTAGAGACGGACAGGCAGCCAGGCATCGTCCAGATAATGAAATGAATCCACGTTTGATCCTCTCAGCGTCTCCTGGTAATTGTTCTTGATTCCCCCTTTGTGTTTCACGCTTGACTCCCCACTCATATCAGGGCCCGTTGTATGAAGACGTGCTCGTTCCCCCTATCAGTGACAGCAGAGTTCAGTGATTAACAAATTAAGGATCGTCTTTGCCTTAATCTGTCTCGAGGCTTTTTTTCAGCTGGCTCCCACTGAAACATGTTTGGCAGTGACAGCACCTCTGCTCCCATGTTTAATTGGATTAGAGGGAAATCGGGATAAATACACTCTCAGACGGGGCGTCGGGGAGGGCTGGATGAGGGGAAAACAGGTGATGAAGTCATTTCAGAATTACCTTTTCAACTTCTTTCACCACGCTGTTGAGACATCAAGGATTTCTTTGGCGTGGAGTATCATGGGAGGTAGTGAAAGCCTGTGTGAGGACGTATGGATTAATTTCGGGAAACATTAGGCAGAACAGATTAATGTCAAAGTAGAACATTCAGCGGTTTCCTGATGCTCAGCAGTGGGGATGGGGCAGTGCAAGGCTCTATTAAAGTCTCTAGTTTAGTTAATTCAAGACTGAACATGATGGGATAGTTTGCACTGTTGGAGCATCTTCATGTTGTTATGTGATGAGAGTTTTATCTTTCTTTATCAGTCCATCACTTTGTGTGACACAAAAATATATCAACAACTTTTTAAAAACTTTGCCATGAAATTTCGAACAGACACTGGTGGTGAACAATGAATCCTACTGACTTTGGTGACCCATTGACTTTTCATCTAGTGCCAACATAAGGTTAACATTGGATGTTCTGAGTTAAATGTCAAGATGAGTATTAGAAAAGTTCAAAGTTTGGGTAGGCAGAAATCTGATAATACACCCTCCTCCTGCAGCTCTCCCCTCTCTGTCCTAAACCCCTCGCACAGGACGACCATGGCTATATGCACTTCATACCATACATTTATTTATTTAGATTTATTTCATAGTACAGTTGCAAGCAGCTCATTTGCTCAGTCCCTCATTGCCCAAATCTCTCTGTCTCTCTCTTTGTTTATCAGACCACGACTGAGACAAGAATAAGCTAGCTAGCAATTCCACAGTTCCTTCGCTTCACTCCCCGCCACTGTGGACAGCTACAATGGGAGGACAGTGACAGCAGCTCCGGAGCCTCAATCAGTGGCTGTAGCAACTTGAACAGAGCTAGAGCTCTGGGTGTAACCTCAGTCACGGCAGCAACAGAAAGTTTGCTGATCATGCAGGAAGTTTGGGCTGTCCAGTCCCCCACAGCTGGGGTTTGTGCTGACATTGCTGTGGCTGCTGACTGGAGGTCTGTCCCTGTACCTGCTGCCCACTCTCCTCCCAGCAAGTTGGTCTGTAGAGGTGGGGAGTGAGGCAGAGGACACACTGTGACTCTAGCTAACATTAGCTACATAAACAAGAGGTCATGGTGACCTTTGACCTTTGATGACCAAACTCTAATTAGTTCATTGCTCAGTCCAAGTAGACGCTTGTGCTGAATTTAAAAAAATCCCTTAAGGTCCTTTTGAGATAGTGGATTCATGAGATGTCGGTGTGTCTCTACATGTGTGCAACTGGAAAACATAATGCCTCCCACCAGGACTATCACCGATGCAGAGGCATAGCTACAACTAAATGTAACAATAATAATATAACAAAAGGAAAGAAAAACTAGTGTCTTGTGGCAACACTAGAACTCCAAATGCACAACAGATTTCAGATTAATGTCTCTGTTAAATAAACAAGTAAAATAAATAGATGCAAATAAAATATGAATGGATGGTTTTATATTCATGCCAGCTAACTCTTTGTTGATCTCCTCCAAAACACCGTCAGTAATGAAGTCTGCAGTTTTTATTTTCATGTCATTCCTGCCGTGACAGATGAAATCAAGGCTTTATTAAGGACAACATGAAGAGACAGTCCAATCTCTAGTCTTGTCTTTTTTTTCCTGTTCAGCTTAAAAAAGATGAAAAGAAGGAAGGAAAGGTTTAAAGGCACTCGACTGCTTTCTATAGACCTCATTCTGCCGGGGTTCATGTGAATGTTACCAACACTCATGTCGTCTCATTTACATTTGTATTCATACATACACAAATTCTCTCCAGAAAAAATGTGTTATTTATCACAATTTTGGGGCAAATAAACAATGAATTCCAAATATTTATTATAGATTGTTGTGGCCCGAGCAAAAGTATTTATATACTTGACAGGAGTTGTTTCCTCAGAGGAATCATAAAAACAGTTGGGCAGCAGATTTCCACAAAATGTTTCCATAGTCCACGACTGAAAACTCTGTGGAATTCACTGTCAGGGCCAGACCAAACACATCAGGCAGACTTCATAGTCACACAATACAAACGATACTCCTGGTTCCTGTCACAGTCTCAGATGGTTCGCTGATAGCTTTGCACTTTGGCCCTGTACTGGAAAAATCATCAGGGGGACAAAGTAGTCAGGTTTTTCAGCCATTAGAATTTACAGCCAGCCATAGTTAGGAGTTGAATAATGTGGATTTGGTTCCACTATTTGGAAGAGTTAGGAGCATTGTCACAACTGAGGTACTCTGAATTGTAAATTGATTGTGGTTGGTGGGTTCTTCTGCAGGACCTAAATTAAGCTAAAGGAAAATCAGCTGAAATCCTAACTTAATTTACTCTGTTATTTATTAATGGGTGCATTATTTATGTTTAAGTAGAAATATATTTAGCATCATTTGTATTTTTATGTGTGGTGTTTAAGTGGGGTCATTGTGTTCCCTTGCTTATGAGCTAATTGGTTCCTACCTGCCCTTGTTTTATGGGGACAGGTATGAGTGATGCGCAAAAGAGAGTGAGTACCTAGTGCTTAACAGTGAAGAGAAATTCCTGTACCACTACGTTGGAGTGTGTTAACACTGTCTTGCCATATTGGTAAAAATTAAATGCAGAGAAAGAAACAAATGTTGTAGCCCGCTTTTTATCCACAGCTCGGAAGAACTAGGGAACACCAACAACCAAGAAAAGAGGGGCACAGACCACCAAAATCTAATCAGTTGTGGAAAGTATCTTATGGTGTTCTTGAGATATCTTGTTCACCAGAATGAGACAGAAGAGATCACAGTGACCTTTGCTCCATTGATGTTTTGAGATACTGTGTTCATGAGAATCCGATCGACGTCTGTATGACTTCACGTACGTGCAACTGGAAAACATAATGCCTCCAACCACGACTACATCGATGTGGAGGCATAAAAATTCCCAACCCAGTCCTGCAACATGATGAACTTCTCAGCTACCTGTCCACATGCTCACTATGTTCCAAAATATACCATAAAGAAACTACTTCCTGTTTGTGGCTAACTTATAAAGCTAACAGCTAAATGTAACTAACTCACCAAACCAGTGAGAAATGAGAGCTCTGCAATAAAAGCTACTGAAAAACACGCTGAAATGGGGGTCACTGTTTGAATACACTGTACTGTCAGTCTAAGATAACAACACCTGCCATCCTCTGTGAAGATTTTACTTAATTGTAACACTTAAAATTGCTACTGGTTCCATTTTGATAGGAAGCTACCCACAACACCTGCTTTCCCAAAAACTGACAAACAGTGAATACCTGCTTCCTCTCTCAGTTCAGACACCGCCGCCAGTCTGTAAAAACACAACCATCAGTTTGCATCTATCTCGTTCCTCTGTCTCACACTCCCACTGGCCTCCCCCTCTCCCTCCTCCCTCCTCCCCCCTCTCCGTGTTTTATTTACTTGGCTGACATGCAGCCTTCGCGCTGGCAGCCTTGTCCATCAAAAGGCACCTGCTCCTGGTGATTGTTTGCTCACCTTCCTGTCCAGAGCGCTGCAGATGAGTGTCAGCAATGTTTCGCTCTCACCACCTTTTTGTTTTTTTCCTCCACTCTGATGAAATGTCTTCCAGGCTGATGGGCCGCCTGTGCAAACATCAGGTCAGCGCGACGTCCTGAGGCATGCTCGTCTCTGGAGAAGTCACAGGATTTCATCACTGCGTTACGTTTAACACATTTTTGGAGGAGTATTTTGTTGAGACTCTCTCTCTGAGTGTGTAAGTCAGGAATTCAGAGTCTTGCTTAAGGACATTTCGTAACGTATGACTGTTGATTGACACACTGCTCATTATCGCAGAGCTGATCCTGTGAACTTCCAGGTACAAGACGCCCTCTGAAATCAAACTTCTCTGCTCAACATGTAGGTCCTAAAAACATATCCAGAGGGCAATAAAAATATTCTATTTCTTCACACCAGTAGTGAGTGAATTACGTGTTAGTAGTGACATTTAACTGACATGACGTGACTTACAATAAGGAAATGTGCAACATCCAATCATAGTCACTTGGTGATACACTTTGGCTGCTGCTTCCCCCACTAACCCAACCTCCTCCTTGTGTGCCAAGCTTTTGGCTTCATCACAAGGTTCTGTATATGAAATTTAGAGCATCACTACAGCAGCAAACCATTATTTACTATGTAAAGATACAGCAGAGTAACGCTACCTCTGTGTGTGTTTAAACCCAAGCTTCTCTGTGGTTTGCTGTGGTAAACCAGTTCAGTTGTTAGTGCATGTGTGTATCTCATTGGCTAGCTCATCGCCGCCACTTTGCGCTGCGCTCATACAGCAGTGAGTAGTGTCATCCCTGACTAGTTGAACATGAGCAAAGATGCAATTTTTTAATCGCCTGTTCTCATTCCAAAGGCGTCAGATACTGCTGGTTTGTCAGTAAAAACCACCTTTCGTGGCAGAATGATACGCCATCGGGCGGCATTAAGTTTGTGCCACAGCAGGGTGTAACCTTTTGCGCTGTTATGATGCGCCGCTGGAAGCTGTCAGGTTGAAATGCTGCAGGTAACGATGTAATATAAGTAGCTGGAACGTCCCTGTAGGGCTGGTGGGAGGGGTTGTGGCTGGGTCCAACAAACCCCGGACTTTCAATTGGGAGCCCACAGTTTGCTTCTCGTATAAATGTAAAGCCAAACCATGATGTTTTTTTATAAACCTAACCACATGCTTTTGTCCTAGCGTTGGGTGCAGCATCTAATATGTAGACTTGAAAGGCCACTGACAGAACGGTGATACGACTTGGGATGAGAACGTGTTGGTTTTTAACACAGCCAGAACATACAAGAGAAGAAAGAAGAACAAAGAGACTAAATAAATGACACTATAGACATTGGACAGATGGCCTGATGTCAACGTGTATGCAGAAAGGTACACATCTGAGAAATAACCCGAGTTAGCACATTTAGCAGTCATAGGTCCAGACTGTCGTATGTAATTCCAAAAAAAACAGATAAGATCATAAACCAAAGACCACAATGATGACAGTTAGTTGTACTTCCTCCTACTGTATCTGGACTTATCATCCCATTTCTGAAGATGTGGTGGGAAAACAACAAAATACATTCATGCAGAATTTGTAGTTCCTCAACTTTGTGGCCCCTAAAGTTAAAAGTTCCTCTATTTCCAGGATGTTTTGGCTCACACTGGTCCCATCTACGTGGATGATGACTGTGTATTTGTTTGTCTTCTGATGTGTATTTCACTTCTGTATATGATGAGAAACGACCTATTCCTCAAATCAATAGAATGAGGTCACAGGAAAATGAGTTCAAGAGGCATGAAGTAATACACGACCTTTATCAACCTCTATTGGCAAACAGTTGCAATTGCAGCAACCCTCAGAGACTTGATTTCTTCTGATAGTTCTCACACCTCTATTGGCAGGATCTTCCAAAGGAGAGCACAGGCTGGAAAATCCCCACTGAAAGCCTGAAATCCCATCACCTGGTGGACAAAATAGTCCCCTTGCCGACACGTCAATGCTTTTATGATGCTAAAGGGCAGCAAAGATGTTGCTACTGCCTCTTTAGATTTAGAGTCAAAGTCAAAACTATGAATAAATTAAAGGTTCATGTTAGAAATGTCCTGTATAGAGCTAAAATGTTGCTACGTGAGTTCAGTAAAAGCAGTCAATGCAAATTACTTCACAAGAGTGTGTTTGACTGAATGAGTACATAAGAGGCAGAGAAACACGGAGTGGAATAAAGAAAGACAAAGAGAACGAACAGCAAGAGCCGCTGATGCGAAACCAAAGCGGACGAGGCTCTCCAGTAGCTGTTGCTTCACATGTCGGGCCGCGGCGCTGCTGAACACTGACAGGGGCTGATTGGTGAGGGCCATCCCTTTACAGCTTAATGATTGTCCCACAGCGCCCTGTCCCTTGGGGGCGAAAACACTTTTTAAAGAAGAAGGAAGTCCATGAGCCTTGCTGTCGCTTAAGTTGGCAGCAAATAATCCGTCCAACCTCGTCACCTCCAGTGCAACCCACAATCCTCTCCCCCCTCGTTCCACCAGCCCCGGTTCAAACTGCCCCGGGCGCTTGGAGCAAGATAGCGAAGAACAATTGCTGTGTTCACAGTTCATCTTGCCGATGTTTTTTCCAGCCTGTCATGGGAGTCTTTGCACTTTTCCAGCGTTAGAAGAAAACTTGCTGGCACATTGTTGTTTTCTCGTGGTGCAGGAGAGGGTTTGACCTCACATGACCTCACAGGGGGACAGGTGCTCTGGTGAATGTATCGCAGCACAACAAGCTGTATGAATACTTATATTAAACTTAAACATTAGTTAAATGCATGTAAGGATCACATGCAAGGCTGAATTATAGATATACTGTAGGTCTTTTGATCATGCCTAACCTTTCAGTGACCCAACACGTCAGTTTAAACACCTGTGAGTGTTGAATTACCTTCATGACTCTGGGTCTCCTTCTGTTTTCCATTTTATTTTTCAGGATTGTGCCATATTTTTGCATGGTTACTAGGTGGAACTTTAAGAATATCATAAATTTCCCCTCTTGGCAAAGAGATTAGATTTCCAGTTGAGCAGAATGAGAGTGATCTTTGTTAAATTTGACTGGTCGGCCACTTGCCAAGGTGCGAGTGATCAGTTTTTGATGCTGAGATTTTAAGGGTTTTTCTTAATATTTTGAGGGCGATTTTTAACTGCTTTTGTAACAACTGGTGAACCAGGTGAGAGTTGAGAACGCATAACTCTGGAGACAGTTCAGGTAAAATCACAGTCTTTACTGGTCAAAAGATAGGTTCAGTATGCAGAGGGACAATCAGTACAATCAGTAGAGGCAAACAAATCCAATAGGGATGAAGCAGAGGCAGTCAATCACCAGCTGGAACGCTACACACACAAGGAGCTAAGACAAACTGGTACTGAGAGAAAACAAGACACACACTAAATACTGTAGTGAGGGGAAGGATAACAAGACACAGGTGAGGCTAATCAGGGTGGGACAGACGATCAGACACAGGTGAAGTCATCAAAAGGGAGGGAAAACACACAGAGGCAGGAAAGAACATGAATGAATAAAATAAAAAACATAACCTAACAAACTTGAGCTGTGACAGTTTTCTCATGATCTGTAACAGTTACTTGGGTTTTTAAAAATCTGCTACGTATATTCTTATTTGTTTATTAGAATGCAGATCTGTATGTCGACTGAACATTTCCAAAGGATCTGTAGCCCCTTTTATTTTTATTATGTTGTTGCAGAAAAGTGAAAGTGTCATCAGTTATATATTCAGCAGGGAAACTTTATTTACTCCATCTCAAAAATGTCTTAAAATCTTGGGTGTTTCAAAAATACAGATTTTCCCTCTTACCCGTATCGCTATTTATCAATCTAGATTGTTTCGGTGTGAGTTTCCAAGTGTTGAAGATATCGGCCACAGAGATGTCTACGGTCTTTGCAAAAAGAAGTACCAGCATCTCTGTACTGGCTACCTATTAAATTCAGAGTTGTTTTTAAAGCCATACATGTTCTGGCACCTCAGTATACTGTTGAACTTCTCTGCCCCTACTCCAACTCCCAACCTCTTAGATTATCTGAACAATGTATTTAAACTGTCCCATGACTGAGGCTGATGGGTAAGGGAGATCATGCCTTTGCGGTTAACGCTCCAAAGTTCTGGAGTAGCCTTTCACTCTCAATCAAATGCTCCCCCTCCACTGACACCTCCACTTACACTCTTACGACAAATCTTAAAACAAACATGTTTTCAATGGCCTTTGGTTGTTTGCAGTGGATTTTTAAATTTGAGTATTTTATAATTTTTTTTACATACTAAATTTTTTTTATTTTGGGTTGATATTTTTCTTTAAATGAAATTAATAAAACTTTGGAGTAAGGAACAAGTCTTTTCACAATAAAAGCCAACATAAGCAAGAAGCCTTGAAAGTGCTCAGAAAAATTTCTGCTGATGAAAATGATTTGATATCACTGAAAGCTCCAGGACAGTGACAAACTCGACCTTGTGGTTGGATATGTTTGTCAATCAGGAACATGTGATTTTATTTGGGGGCAAATCCTGAGATTATTTTCACAAGGATTTTATAACATTTAAAGATTTCTGAGTCTTTCTGCTTTTTTCACATGGACTACGTGTCTAAAATTTTCAAAATTGGGCAGATTATTTCCATTATTATCTGACACTGTGTGTTTGATGCAGATCCAGTTTGACATTACTCATGTCTAAATATGGTTCATTAGAGGAATGTGTGTGGAGGTACGCACTTGTTTTTTCCATGATTTTACCACATTCTATTCTTCTAATACTTCTAATAAATTGATTGGATTGCTGTTGAGCTAGACAAGGAAGGTTATCTTCCATTTTTTGTAGCGTCCAACATTGGAACAGCTTCTGACGTTGCTTTAAGGTTGTATTACAGACTCATTCCTCAGTTACCCACACACTTCCTCAAAAGCCACCTTTCAGACCAGGGCTGTCTGAAAGGTGTTTCAGAGTTTATTTTCCTGTTACATATTTATTTGTATAGTAGATATGTCTCCAATATTTAAGGTCCAATGGGATGTTAAACGTGATGACACATTCATATCATCTGCCCCCCTGTCTTTGGCTGCATAAATGAAGAAATCCCCCCTGTTCTCAGCGCTTTAATGGATTTACCTAAGCAGTCACACTTGAGTTCACGCACGGACATACCTCCTCACTCAACTTGACAAGCTTGCCGGTCTGCATTTACTCTGACGACCAGGAGTATCTAACGCATGTGACAAAGTCCTCAGACAGACCAGGGCGGCAGCGGGGGGGTCGGACCTCGCCTGCTCCCCCTCAGCGTCACATCTCTTGACAGCTGCCATTTTCAGTACCGTGCTTCGCCCTCGTAGCCAGCCGACCGCCAAGTCCCCATCAACTTTGCTTTCTCGCCGCCTTTTCCTGCTCAGGTTTCCAGAGCGCAGACTGGAGACAGTGGAGGCAGTTGCCGCAGTGTCGCCGGAGATTAGCAACATGGGCTTGAGGGCCAGCAGGCCTCCACCCGAGCCTGAGTGATAGCTGGGGAAGACAGAAAAATGAAATGAAAAACATCCTGAAGTTTGAGGCTGAGGTGGAGAGGATGTTCCGCCTGATGCTGAGTAGATGATGATACGACGGCTGCCACCAAGTCCAAAAATGAGCATTACTACAGAGCTACAACGTAACAGATATACAATATGTATCGTTTGTCAAACCTAGATCTGATATTACTGCTGAGGAGTTTTAATGAAAAAATTTAACATGCTGTCTTACATGTATATAACATGTCGGGGTTTAAGTTCAAACTGATGAGCCAGAGGAAAAAGAATTGCTTTAACGTATTCAGAGTGAAAGATGGAGGCTGACTTTACTCCAACTGATGTTTTTTTTTAAGAAAGGGGACTAAAGCAACAGGAAAATTGTCAATGAGAAGTTTTCTGATGGTCTAAGGGCTGTTCCACAAAAGAAATTTAACAGAGCCAGGCTCTCTTTGCCTCAGCTGGTTTGAAAAACCCTAAAGCCTCAGTCAGAGATAAGGTGTACCACAAAGGTGGATATCAACTTAATCTGTTAACACAGGCTTTCTTCTTCACCCTCTGTACATGCTCACATAAAAGGAGTCGAATGATGTCATTTGACTCCTAAAATGATTGGTCGCGTGCCTCCTACTTCCACCTTTGAAGAATATTTAAAAGTATTACAGTAAGAAGCATCACTGTTGCTTCAATCAAGATGAGAGGAATACTAACAGGGACATTACTAATCCTGTGCAAATTTGCATCTAACCACACTTTTCTGTTGACTTGTTTACAAATGTGTGTCCTTTCTGATCATACAGTTATTACTTTTTATCTTAACTTTATCATCATGAGGTGAAACTTTCAGTTTGTCCAATACTTTGGTTTAGTGGGCTACTAATTAGCAAATGTTAGCGTGCACACACTGAACTAAGACGGTGAATTAGGTAAACATTATACCTTACTAGCCATCAGTCAGTCAGTGTGTTTGTCATTGTGAGCATATTAGCATGCTAATGTTGCTACTGCTGGACATAAAATGATTGTACATGCTTTTATCTCATCTTGCATTGATTACTGTAATGCACTTTTCTACTCATCAGATGTGTCTGCTCTTGCTCAACTGCAAGCAATCCAGAATGCTGCTGCAAGACTACTACTTAGATCAAATAGACGCTCTCATACAGTATTACCCTTATACCAAAATCCCTTCATTGGCTCCCTGTTTAGTTTGGGATCCAGTCCCAGATTCTTATTCTTACTTACAGAGCATTACAGGCTGCCTCTTACGTAGCTGAACTACTTCACCCTTATTCTTCATCTTAGACTTTTCGATCAAATACCCTACATTTGTTGTCTAGCCTGCTTCCCTACGATCTGCTGACTCTGCGGTTTCTTTTAAAAGCCAGCTAACGACACACCTGTTCAGAGGGGGTGGGTCACTTGTGTGCACCAGAACTGTACTTTTTCAAATTTGTGTATTGTTGTGTAGTGTGAATTCTTCTTTTTTTCTTGTGTGTGTGCAAATAGTTTAGCTAGTTGTGCACTTTTCACTACATGGCTCACATAGTCACTTTGTCTTTATGATTTCTTTCTTGTTGTTTAACGCCCTCGTGACACACTTTGTGACCTATGTTTGCAAAACATGCTATATAAAAAAAATTTACTTACTTACTGACTGATGTTAACATTCAGCTCAAAACACTTTTGTTCCTGCAGGAAGTAGGCTCACAAAGCTGCAAGCATGGCTGTAGTATCTACTATTTTAATAAAGTAAGCTTCAATAACATAGGAAAACCACCCACTGAGGACGACTAATATGAATATATATATATATATATATTGTGGTATTCACCTGTTTGTAAGTATGCAGAGTAACTACACATGGATCAAGAAGTGATGCAACAGATGTGTCTAATTAGTAAATGTGCTGGAAATATACTGTTTTGGAAATAAAAAATATATTTGTCCTTCTTTTTTAGTTTCATGCGGCTCAAACGTAAAAGGCCGAGCCAAGAATTGAGTGTAATATTGGACAAAATTTGACAGAAAATTCCCCTGCTGTGACAGACTGACAGTGTTGATTAGGAGAGTCATATGAGCTAAGCTACACTGGCTGAGACACAAGTGAATCTCTGCTCACTGCAGCTCTCAGAAGTGTAATCAATAACCTCAGCTCATTCCCTCTTTGCCAAGCCTGAGTGAGAGAAAACACATGTTAGGTATTGTAGAAGTATCAGAGCATTCATGAATAATCATGCCTGGCCAGGCCGTGTAAGTGAATTCAGCCGCTGTGTGGGGAACTTATTGTTTGGAGGACAGAAAACACAAAGATTCATCCAACGTCAACCCTTGTAACCTAGAAAGCAGCAAAACAAACAGAAAACACGATGACAAACTGTACCTTCCCTCGCCCGCAGTCTTTAGTTCAGGAGGAGGCAGCATGACGGGAATCATCTTGTTTGTTTATTCGGGGAACTTTTTTGTTTTTCTTTTGCTACGATAGCATGAAATTGTTCACCTCAGGTTCTCTCTATCTCCAGGAAACCACAGATTTCACAATATGGTGTGATCCTCTTGTATATCAAGTTCTAGTTCTGTTTATCTTCAATCTCTGCTGTGTTCAGTGTTACAAAGTATTAACTCAGTATTTTATTTTGATTTGATGATGATGCCAGAAGAATAGCTACAAGATCACAGAGACATTACAGGTACTCTTCTGGGCATCATGGATATCATTTTACAGAAACCTTCCCTTTGACCAAACTGATGTTCAAGTTGAATTTTTGTTCTGACAGTGGCGCCATACGGAAGGTCTGTGGTCACCAGAATCAAAAACATCTGTGAATGGTTCCCCTGAGGATGCTTCCTCTGGCCAGCTCCCCAAATGTAATGGCAAACTGGCCCAAAGATGATCTGATACCTTGTTTTGGGCCAAAGTGTTGGATCACCCAAATGTCTGTCCAGCAATGGTGTCCTTAATCCTGTCTAGCATCAAACCTAGCTGAGGGCTTCTTCTACCTGGTTGACAGTTAAAGGAAGGGTTTTGGAAAATACATTCATACACTATCTGTTTAAGAGTCTGATGAAAAGATACATGCAAAGGTATGAAACTAGAACCAGGAGGTGATTAGCTTTGCTTAGCATCAAGAGTTACCATTTTTGCAATAGTCAATTATTCCGAAACCCCAATAGTCTGAAAAATGTCCCATTTGACCGACAAAGCCAATTAGTCTGAAAGTCTGTTATCCCATAAACCAGGGGTGTCAAACATACAGCCTGAAGGCCAAAACCGGCATTCCAAAGGGTCCAATCTGGCCTACTAGATGACTTTGCACACCTAATGTTAGGGCAGTTGTGAAGGCTAAGAGGTGCAGCTTTCAGAAACAAGTTAAGTAAGTATCCTATATCATGTAAATGCTGTTTCAGAGGCTTTTTACCCTGACCAGAAGACAGTTCCTTGAAAAAGCAATAAATACTTACTGTGGTCATATTCAAAGATACTGAACAATGTGCAAAATATTGTCAACCAGCAGTTGTTGGTTAGCTGTTATAGTAGCAAACGCTCATGGCACCAAAGGCCCATTCCGCCAAAAATCAACACTTTTTCTGCGGAATCGGAGGCAGAGTAGAGTGGGTCATGCCTTTGCTATGGAAGGGGAGGGTTCTATGATGTCACTCTGCACAGTAATTAGCCGTGTGCCTCTGTTTGGGAGATGTTTATTTGGATCAATTGACCTTTGGAGCGTTGGACGTTTGTTTTTAGATTGACGGGCTGTCAGACAAATGGGCTTTGGATATAATGGAACAATCAGTAGACTGTGTTTGGGAATAATTGGCCGTCACCACAATGGTCAGTCCTTGCATCAGGACTGAAAACAGCCAGCCTGGTTCTCAGTCCTATAAAAACACCAACTTTGGGATTTAAAGTAGGTTATACTTGAAAAACAAGAGTTCATTTATCAGTCCAGTGCTTCTTTGCAGCGCCTCACTGTGACAATATGACTCCAGGAGATATTGTGCCCAGCTGTTGTTTGCTAAGAAATTGCTATAGCAAACAACTTCCTGTAAATGCAGACTTCATTATTTTTCAAGCTGTTTTCACTCACTGTTTGTACGTATACCTACAAAAAGTAATGAACTATAACTTGTGTACAACAGTGGTTCCCAACTGGTCCAGCCACGGGGTCCAGATTTTTCCTTAGTTGTTAGTTTGAGGTCCCACGGTTTAATACATTCAGCATCATACTTGTGTTTTTGTCATGTGGATGAGCTAGTTTTCTGCCTCTGTCAAGTAGCTCCCTGTCAGTCACTCACTCTATGGCAGAAATCAACACTTCAAAATAAAAGCTCTGTGCTGGAAATTTACTGTACTTAAAAATAACGCGTTTTTGAATGACCCACCAGTTGGGAACCACTGGTATACAACATGCCTGATCATGGGCCAGTAATTTGTTTTCCAGCCACACAATTGGGAAGACTGTGATCACGTGACCAATGCACTGACAACTGTAAAGTCGGAAGTAGTAAAAAGAGCAAAAGTCTAAATAAGGAGGTAGTTTGGGGCAATGCATGGGTCAAACAAACACAGGACTTTCCCCCAGGAGACCGGTGTTCAGGACCGTGTGAAACCAAGAGAACTCTGAGTTATTTTAAGGTACATTGTCACCATTTTTCTGTCCCTAAACCTAGCCTGTGCAACTTTACTTGCTTTAACTGACCTATGTAATTTTCCCACGTAGGCTACATAAGGCGAAGTGAAGACAGTGAATTTTCAAAATGTCAAATCGTCACTTTGCTTGAAGAATAAACTCACATTGTATTAACTGAACAAGAGTAGAGCTTAGGCTGCTGACATTGGCTCTAAACTCGATAAACTTTGGTTTATCAACATTTTATGCATCGAGTTCAAAAACCATTTGTAAGAAAGTGAAACCTATTTTCAAAGTTTGACGCTGTCAGATGCATTTTCAGTTCAGCGGGCAGCCGTATCTTCTGTTAAAGTCCCCTCAGTGTCTTTACATCGCTCTGTGAGCATCCATAGGACCATCAGCTAACAAGCTCCATCTCAGCCTGGAGTCATGTCCCTGTAATGTACACCAGAGCGCCACATCATCTCCCTTCACATGGGATCCCTTTGAGGACAGCCACAGCACAGCACTGTTTTTTCATCTCGGACTACTGTGTGAACTTTTAATGCGATTACCGGCCACATAGGATGACATGAGTCCAGGCCACGGCGTCCGTTTTCCCAAAGCGAACATAAGAGGTTTGGATGGATGGTGGGCAAATACCCCTGCACATCCCTCCTGGCAATCACTCCTCCTCTCTGGTCATCCTCTAATTTCCAAAGGGTCACTAATCTAATATTAAAGGGCTGTGACAGTAATGAGCGCTGTGGATGTGTGGTCCGAGGCTGCGGGATTAAATGAGCGCACTTACAACACTAGTAAACTCGGGCCAATCTCAGCAATATTTAGCCGGACGTTGAGCTGCAGTGCCTGAGCCTCCAGTCATGTTAGCTTAACACCAAACGCCACTCAAGTACAAGGGGGTGGGGAGGTGTGTGTGTATGTAATGCTCCGTTACAAGCTCAGACTCGAACCGAGGCCAAACATTTCAATGGGTCACATTCTTGGCTGAGCAGTGAAACATTTGCTGCTTCCCAAAGTCCTTTGCTCCAACTTCCTCGGGCAGTTTCGGTGGATACACCTGAGTGCCGCTTCAGTTTTCTAAAGTCTGGAGTTGAATAACCACGGACACATCCATCCCTGCTGCAATTACAGCAGATTGCTTAATTTGCACATGAAATTAGAGAGCCTCTTGTGCCTGTGTAACAACTACTCGGCAAGATTTTTTTTTTTTTCGCACTGCATTGAACGATGGACTCCCTCTATTATTTTGACATTTGTCAACATTGTGTAATTGTTTTATCGGATAATCTTTGGGGTTTAATTCTAAACTCTTTATTGCCAACTGAGCAAGTTTCTCTAAAACAATCAGGATTTGAGTTTTGTCACATCCTCTTCCACACTCTGATGCCTTTTTTTCTTCTTCCGCACACTCTCTTTCAATCTCTGCACACTTGAGGCCAAGAATATGAGACCAATTAAAACTCGGAGCGGGGTCCTACAACCATCCTCTCCTGGCAGGCGTCCTGGTAACACGTTGCACATTCTTTGCTCCAGAAAGCCTTGCGCTCTCCGCCCCATTTCCCCAAAAACCACATAAGACAAACAGGGACTGGTGGCTCGGG
Organism: Cephalopholis sonnerati; assembly: GCA_019142605.1. Classification (NCBI taxonomy): domain Eukaryota; kingdom Metazoa; phylum Chordata; class Actinopteri; order Perciformes; family Serranidae; genus Cephalopholis; species Cephalopholis sonnerati. Next base: position 40,047,447 of record JAGQAX010000007.1, on the reverse strand, counting down.
GTGCGTGCCAGCCTCAGACAACAACAAAGACAAAGGAGATCACAGTGGGAATTAGGGGATTCCCCAGAGAGCAGAGGGGAGGATGATGGTGGTTATGAGGTAAATCTGCTGTGAAATCTCTTCCATGTAGAAAGTGTGGAGGACAACGCCGTCTGCTTAGCCCTGACGTGACAGGAATGAGGTCAGTGAACCCCGGGTGCATGACCCCGGAGTAAGTCCAGGGAATAAGGTGCCGGGGGGCAACACAGTGCTTCGTTAAAACCAGAGGTCACTCATTAAGGGCAGGATCCTTCCCTCGGCTTAAACGTCTTGAAGGAGAGGGGGGCTTCAAAGCGATTATGGTCAGACATGGTTATCCATGTCAAGCAGGGTCAGAAGTTAAAGGATCCCTGGTGACTGCCGGCATGTCCCAGGATGGTGCCCCCCCTCCCTTTAGCTCCCTGCGAGGCATCGCTGGAAGTCCAGAGGGATTTATTTTCTTATTAATTAATGCCACCACTCAAATCCTGCAAGCCATATGGTACTAGAACAATTTCTTAGAAAGGAGTGAGTAAGGTTTTTATTCCTGCTCTCATCCTGAGGTTTAGGACCCCTCAAATGCTCCTGAGCTACAAAATTAAATATAAAAACATGGAAAAATGAGTATATTGTGCTCAAATATATCAATAAGATCCTTTTTACTGAGTGGTAAAACATATTTGAAAGCTTTAGATGGCCCACAAAGAAAGCTAAAAATCCTCACATATGTTAAAGTTTTCACAGCTGCAGCAGGGAGCACAAATCAGCATGATTTGATTTGAGGATTAAGGCTGCTTTTTAAATAACTGTAATAATAAGTAACTCCATTTTATCCTCCATTCATCCCACAGACAAAGTCTTGAGAACATGTGGACTTAAAAAAACTGATTATTGTTTTTTTTAATTTGTCACCAGTCAGTAACTGGTAACTCCCAGCAGCTTAAAAACATCAAATCTTTATTTTTTCAAAATTCCTGATGAATTCCTGCGTGAGTTCCTGCTCGGACCGGAGCCAGAGCAGCAATGTGGCAATAACGTGTCACTTCCACGACAGCTGCATCTGTGCTGCACATCTCTGCGGCCACATGCGTTTCACTGTCAGTTTTGCACTTGCTACTCATGAACTTGCACGATGGAGGTCCTCCTCGCCGAGGCCGCTTTCATGTCCCTGTCAAAACAGCTCGTTAGCTCTCAGAAACAGGCACTTTTAGAGTATTTCTCCCCGGACAGGCTCCGAAAGAACCTTCCCACCCTATGTGATGGTCTTAAGAGTCTGCACAGGTTTTCATTTTTTGTTTTAATTCAGTTTTTTAGTCTGTCAGCCGGCCCTCTACCCCCCTGAATTCTCATTCTCTGTTCTGTCTCTGTGTTTTTGTCTCTTTGAGATGAAACTTTGATGCACTTATGGAACTCAGTGCTCTCCCTGTGCAGGGAGTCTGAGAGGGGCCACACACCCCCAAACACACACATCTACACACACACACACTTCGAATGCCCTCCACCAGCAGCTGTGTCCCACTATTTGCTTTAAAGGAAGCCCCCCCCACCCACACACACACACAAATACACACACACACACCATGCTCTGCTCGCTGCCGGCGTCCGCCTGCCGACGCCCGTTGGGACCCGGCTGTGTGTTTGCTGCTGCTGGCTTTGATTTGCTGTTTTGTGCGGTGGTCCTGCAGCCGGCCCGGGCCACCGCAGGTTCGGAGGGGTGGAGAAGGGGGGGTGTGTGGGGGGGGGGGGTTGGTGTTGGTGGTGCTGACAGCCGCTCCTCAAGGCATTCCACATCATTTGTCATCTTCATCTCACAAGTTTTTCTTTTTTTTTTGCTCTCTGCTACATCAAAACAGCCCCCACCTCACCCCACTCACAACATTTTCAAACAGAAGTTAAACATTAAAATTGGTGACATGAGCTTTATTCACACAGGACTCGTATGATGTTGAGACCTCGTGCAATTAATGCGTTATCCTACAAACTCTGCAAAGCATGTGCACAGAGTAATGACATTCACTGAAATGTTTGATACAACAGTGGAGGGTAACAGAAGTAAAGATTTTAGAGTTTGTGACTCCGCCCTTTTCCCACCAGACAAAAATCCCACCTGCACACCTGCTAACGTCTGGCTTTTACATTTAATGGGAAAGGTTACAATCAGCATTCACTCCCAGGTCAACTGATTCCACAGTAGTCACGGGTATTTATTGGCTCATGCCCTGATTGGCTTTGATCAGCAGTGATGGAAATACGACACCCAGGTGGATGTGCTGATTTTAGCCCCTCTGCCGGCAATGACAGGCCGCCACAAAATACCGTTCATCTTCATTTAAGCAGTGCTTGAACATCATTTCAAATCAGTACCGAGTTTGAGAGAGGCTGAATAAGTTGGAGCTACAAATAAGAAGTAACCACCAAAACCACCATTTTAACTGGCCTTCATGCTGCTTTCTACTGTTTACTTACCTGTTTCCCACCCAGATATGACGTACTGTGACACACCAGAAAAAAAAAAAGAAACAAAAAAACCAAGAAAGGCATAGTTGTCTACTGCAGAGGTCAGGTCTACTGGAAATGTAAAAGGAGTCCATCGCCTCTTTTAAACAGGTTTTTTCTGTGCTTAAAAGACCCACATACATGTGCTAATTTTGGTGGAAAAATGTTTTCTGGTTTGGAAATTTGAGGGATGTTTCACTGGTGCTTTAAATAAAAATTACAGGAGAGAGATAGAAATCTGTAGAAGAAAATGTACAAAATTAAAATTATTATCATCAAGGGATGTGTCTAGAAAACCGTGCCAGCACCACATATAAAATATTTTAGTTATTTTCTAATAATTCTGAGATTCAAGTCAGGATTATGAAATCCAATTCTAAACAGGAAACCCGGCTAGGAAAGTTTAACACTTCAAAATGAATTATTAATTATTTTTAAAGGTCTGGGAAAAAATGGAAAAGTCTCTACAGCACTACAATAAAAAAATCATAGTATATAAAACACAAAAGAAAACAAGACAAATCAAACAGCTCAAACAATCTGGTTTTCTCCTGAACATTTTTGAATGTGCCAACCTAAAAGGCCAGAGGAATTCTACTTTTCAAATTAAAAAAACTTTCAGAATTTGAATCTGAGAATTTATTTTAAATGCCTGATTTTACTCTTTAAAAAGGTTAATTTGAATGTCAGGAATAGCAAACAACATCCTGTTTGCAAAGGAAAAATTGTACCATAATGGCCGATTTGACTGATTCCTTCATTTACTGGGCACCTGAGGAAACCATTTGTAGTCATAACCTAATGTGGAAAAGACACAGTGTGCTTTTGTAACAGCACACAGGTGACTAGAAAAGTATTGCTTGACTACATGTGATACTTTATGCTGCAGCTGCTTTTCTATTTGTTAAGTACACATTTGAATGCACAGTTTACAATAATGTTTGTATGTCTTTGCACTGATGTCACATCTGACTGGATCAAATTAGTGATTTATTAACAAACTTTTTAAATGGGGGAATTCAGTCTGTTTGAATCATCCCGGTTATGTGAGACAAGCCGAGCAAAGCCAAGTGGAGCATTTGAGGAGTTTGGAGGACGTCGCCCTGCCCAGACAGAGGCAGACGTGCAGCTCTCTTCCCAGAGTGTGTTTTTGTGTGTTGGGTTGTGTATGGGAGGATGCCCTGAGGGCAGAGGAACCTGGAACATTAAGCCTTGCCATGGCGGCTCAGCGCAGCTCTGAGCCTTGAGCAGCTCTGGCAGCCTGCCTGGGGTAGAGGTGGCAGCGGGGGTGGCACAGGTTTGGAAAAGGCCCCTCAGCTCACTCCTCTTCACTCTTCTGGGACACAAAACCCCGCTCCCTGTCCGAGCTGGTGGAAATGAGTTTGTCACTTTATTTTTGGAATCACGTACGCCACAGAAGGCAAAGCTGGCCTGTGTGGCCTTTGTTTGACTGTATTCATCCAGACCAGAGAGCAGCAAGTATTAAAACATTTTGGAAGATGGATACAAATGGCCAAACGAACGGTTGGATGATCTTTGTGACGCAGACAGAAAATGTGTCACCGTCTCTTTGAAAACGTCCCAAAATAATCACCATTGGAGCAGACGCCAGGTTGTTCTCAGCTCTTGGGAATTAAGCTGAAAAGCAACAAACAAACAGGATTTACATGACAGAGAATCTTCAAAAGGAAGCAGGGTCACCTGCTGTGTTTGTGTGCTTTGTGGTCATTACAAACTGGAGTTATGTACGAGAGCCGTTTGATTACAGAAACAGCAGAGATCACGAAAAAAGAAACCTCCATCAGCCGAAGTAACTTTAAAACTTCTGTGAATTTATGTCATGATTCCTATCCACTCTACATCAGCCACTTTAAAGACGCATCACTATAGGCATTTTCAGACTGGAGGAACCTTTTCATAGTTCTAAGTACCTACTTTTGATTATGTCCGCAACGCAAGAACTAGGAGCAATTGTAGTTCTTAGCATGTCAATTTAGAGGGACTGTTTTAGCTCCTATTTCAGAGTAGGTATTCTCTCAGCACAAGAGGAACCATAAGTGACGTACAAGTACGGTGATGGTTGAACACGTAGACCAATGCAGCACTGGCGAGCAGCATTTTTAAAAACCTGTTCGCCATGTAAACAACAGACAACACAAACCACAGCTCATGACAAAAATCTGGCAGAGAACATGGACAAATAGACCTACAGTGAAGTCTGAGCATATAAACGATATAAGAAATACAACAAAAAGTTTGACTTAGATTGCAGTGATAGCTGGCTTACGTCACTTCAGCACAGAGGCCTTTGAGGGTCATGGTGGAGCTCCCTGGTGGGAAGTTCCTCTGATGGAGTCCCCAGAACCGTTTGGTCTGAAAGTGCCCTTTGTCTGAGCAGCACTGGCAGATCTGAGGACTTCATTACATCCAACTATTAGGTCATCTCAGCCAAGAGGCCAACAAGCCATCATGTCTCAGCTTTCCTTGAGGTGTTGTCATGGTTGTCCATTAAGTCCTGATCCAAGATCTGTTTTTTCAGTCATTTGGAAGTCATGACAGCAACCCCCAGTAGTCCCTCATTTACTTGAAGCTAACCATAGACCCCACTTTTGACAGCATTTTGGCATTTTGAGAGTTTGGAGTGATCCAAAGCCCTCTTCTCTGAGAGTCCAGTACTTTTGCTCAAGGCTGTTCAAACTCTGGTGAGGTCACAGTCTCACGGAGCACCAACCTTGAAAATCAACCTGTTCCATTTGCGCCAGGCAGGAAGAGGATGTTCTATCTGTATCAGGGAGCAACTGCAAAAGAAAAATGTCTACTGTTCTGCACATTTTCAGAATATAATTAGTGCAGCAATCACCCCCCTTTTCAAACAGTCAAAGATCCAGATTATGGATTCTTGTATCTGGACCAAGTGTGAAAACTGACGGACCCAAGACCATTGTTCTGGACCCCACTCAGGTGTGACAGCAGCTTTAACACTTAAACAATTGTACTAAATTTTCTGGAGGAGCAGCCTCAGGTTCAGTCAGCACATGAAATGAGTGTGAAAACGCCCTTAGAAAGCCATCACACCTACTCTTTATTTTCTTGGAAGGGTTGACTTCGTCACATTTGTCTGTCTGATGTTTGATTGTCTGATTATTTTGTTTATGTCTGTCTCTCACAAGCTAACCAGAGCTTAAGAACAAAGTCACTAAATGAATAAAATAAATGAAACACTAAATGACGTGATCAAATTCTGTCTGTCCCAAGCCAAAAATGAAGCCAACACAGAAGTGCCAAAAACTGCAGTTCTTTGAATGGCCACTTGAGGCTGGCTTCAAAAACCAGTCAATCCCCAGAGACCCCCATGGTGAAATGCACAACTTTACTGCATAAACATCTTTACAGCCTGGTACAAAAATGGTTTTGGTCTCTATAGCTAATATTCCCCTTCATGACAACTGTACGGTGGGTGAATTTTTTCATAACTCATCTGTTCATTAAGGCCAAAAGTTAAGAATAATTAAGGACGGGAACACTTCAAGTGACAGGCTGCCAATAGCGTCCTTGGCTTCTCAGTCAGATGCAACCCTCGCTCCTCCTCCACAGCTCTAGCCTCTTGTCCAAATATGGCCACTTCTGGCACCAAAAAAACAGACAGAGATGGCTGAAACTCCGATGCTGACCACCTTTCCTCCGGTGTTCGCGTCAACGTAAGATTATGAGGCCAAACCCTGTTCTTTTTTCCTAAACCTAACCACGTGCTTTTGTTCCCTAAACCTTACCACATGCGTGTTTTGGCAAAACGTAACCGTGTGTGTGTTGTTGAAGGACAAAAATGTCAATTTGCAGTGCATTTATTTTGAAAGAGACTGTATGTAAACATTATATTTCCTGTGAAAACAGAAGTCTATGTGGAAAACAGACAACGCATGTAACAGGCAGAACCTGACATGACGTCCCAGAATGTCAACAACCAACACACCCAGGGTACCTTGCACAACATACCCGGGCCTGGAAAATCCATGACCAAACGTCGACTATGTGACGAGGTCGCAGTGAGAATGTGTCGGACATAATGCCAGGTGTGAAAGCTTGCCAGGCTTGACAGCAGTAACCAAGGGAGGCGGACTCAGCGAAGGATCAATTATTGTACCTTTTTCCATTTCACCACTACAAGCAGTGAGAAGTAGGTGCTCATTAGTCTGTATTGTTTACAATGCTATTGGCACACGTGATATTGTAATTAGAGGCTGTACGAAGTGGTGGATTCAAGTTGGCATCAGCGGCATGGGCTGCTTTGCGCCAAACTGAAAAGGAGAGGAAACCACGCCCATTCAGCTCAAGGTGTCACTACTGTAGTATCAGTATTAGGACTGGGGGTGGATATTTCTTGTAATCTGCCAGAAATGCTCCGGTGTTCTCAGTATCCGTCTCCACCTCTGCATATCTTCTCCACAAATCTCTTCAATACAACCATTCAAACAAATACAAAGAAGGAACTGTCGTTGCCTCATGTGTGAAAATTGCACCTCAAACGTCACTGTCATTTTTTAAACTGTCATCATCGTCTAATTGTTCACTGCTCTCCAGATGTGAAAGGTAATATGCAAAAGGGAATTTAAGTTCCTGACTTAGCTCCTGTACCTTCAGCTATGTGGTCGAAGAGGGACAATTGTGGCTCGCTGCCCCTACCGGCTCAGCTGTCAATCACACGCCAGCCCGCCCACCAAAGAAGCGAGTGGCATTGTTCTCACTTGACCAAACCGACCGAACAGAGGTACAAAACGTTACTTGATCTGAACGCAGCCAGTTTCTCTTTGTCTCCCTCTGTCTCCCTCTTTCTTCCTCTCTTCTGTCCTTTTCTCTCTCTGTCTCTTCTCTTTGTAGTTAGAGCACCAGAAGCTGTGGAGAGAAGAGTCCAAGCCAGCCAACAAAGCTATTGAAGCATTACTCCCCTCTCCTCCCCTCCCTCCCTCCCTCCCTCTCTCTCTCCCTCTGTTCAGGCCTTGCTGTGTTTTTGGCAGTTACTACTGACCATCATGAACGTCATTGCCAATTTTTGTGAAAACTGGCACATATGGCAGCTGAAGTGCCATATGCCATACAGAATATTTTTTGGCCGTTTCCCCCATTTGTATAATCGCTGGATCCGGTATAAAAGTGGCTCATTATTAATTCATTCCTTCCCAGTTTTTTTTTCCTTTTCAGTTCCCCTCTGTGTTTTTTCTCCTTTTTTTTTCTCAATTTCCTTCATTTTTTTCCCAGATCCATTTGATGTCTGTGAGGACAGGGACGACAAGTTAATTTAACGTGCAGTGTGGGGATTAAAGCGTTTGGTTAATTCAAAGCTAAACGTGGGGATTACTGCCAGCGCAGAAGTCCATCTTCACGCATTAATGTTGTTTGTATTCTGCTCCTCTATAGCACCAATTAGGTTTTAAATGCTTTACATCACAACTAAATTGGTTTATTGTAACAACAAGCACAACTCTTGTGACATTTGATGGCTGTTTAGAGAGCTTTTTCTTTTCTTGAAGTAATTTACCTTGAGATGAGCCAACATGCTTTTTTTTCTACTGACAGCAAATCTCTTGGTCTGAAAAGACCAAAACCAATCGTGTTAGTCCGTCTCTTAATACTTCCTGATACATTTAGCCCACGTAAATCATTAAAAACAACTCACAAATATTCTGTTTCATTTTTTAGAAAGGCTCAGTAATTTCTTATAACAGCTGGTGACTGTAGTTTTTAGCAAATAACGGAAATAGTCAGTTTCTTGGGAATTATTTTAAAATGTGAATTAGTTCTGGGGATGGCACAATAAAAGATTTTATCGTGGATCACGATACTAAATAAATAAATAAAAACAGTTTATCGTGATGAATTTCTGTTGTCGGGATGATTGTTAATATTGTGTCCATCAGCACCCAAAGAAACGGGCACACAACCAACAATGAAAGCGACAAAAGACCTTAATCAAACATCGGCATATTTGATATTGAAAGATATATAATTTCAAATAGTTTAAAAGCCTGGCTTCTTATAGGTACGCTGTGTCGGATTCAGAGGGATTTATTGGCAGAGATGGAATATAATATAATAAGTATGTTTTCTTTAGTGTTTAATCACCTGAAAATAAGAATCGTTGTCTTTTTGTTACCTCAGAATGAGCTGTTCATGTCTACATAGGGAGCAGGTCCTCGTCCACTGAGGTTGCACCGCTGTTTCTACAGTAGCCCAGAACAGACAAACCAAACTCTGACTCAAGATAGTGAGTCTTCCCGGTTTAGTTACCCAGCCTGCACATCAAGAAGGCCAGTGTTTTTACTGGTTTAAATCCCCAGGTAAACATTGCATAGCCACAAGCGTACGCCACTTCCCACGCAAAAGTTGTGATCTATAATTACAGCCTTGATGGGACAAATTTGGACCCATGCTTACAAACATTTAGGAGACGGGAAACTGGCAACACAGATGGTGAGGTGGAAGCCTGATTTTAGAAATTGTCATATATTTTTTGGCGCACGCCATTTTGGGCTGTTGTTCGTCCGTACATTTTTAGCATGGATCCTATGCATTTGGTACAGTTGTTTTGCAGAGGAAGAGACCTCTACAGATAATTCAGCTCCCAGTAAAGTGCCTGGATCTTAAGTTATCAGCAGGTGTTGGGCTAGCAGCCCATCTCTGAAGAGCTGAACAGCTCCGGAGAAACTCTGATATATATTATGAAACTGCTTTATTCAGTGTTTTAATCACATGGTCTGTTTGTTTGAGAGAGGGTGAGACCTCTCCCGGTAAAAACCTCCTGAACAATTAACACTGAAAGAATTCTACCCTACTCTGCAAATACCCACCTCTATAAACCCTCCTATCTTACACATTACTTCTTTAAGATGGTTTGTTTTTAATGAAAGGTTGTTGATTAAAAAAAAAGATATATATTTGTGTCTTAATAAAAGGTAAAGTAAAGCAATTCCAGTATGTTTAAGTGCCATTTTAAGAGTTTTATACACATTTTGATTATTACTGGGATAATTTCATGAATCCAAATTATTTTAGCATCGATAATCATAACAAGAAATTTTCACATCTTCCCATGCCCGATTAAAACACACTTGGTGCTCTGGAAGCAGGACAGTATATGTGGGGTTGAATGAAAATGTTTTACTATAGAGTGTGTGTTCATGGTAAAGAAGGAACCCAGCGCTACAGTGCAGCTCACTGATTTGTTTTTGATGGTTTTTGGACAATAATGGAGCTCTGTGGCAGAGAGGAAGAACGTATATCAAGCTTTGGCTCTTCTCATTGGATTTGTCGATAAAAAGAATATTCTAGTCTCCATATATGTTTTTTAAAATGCACCTTTGTCAGACTCTTGCATTTTAATTTGTGTTTTTGTGGTCCCCCTGTCAGTCAAACAGTGTGGGCAGTTCATTAGCATAATGTTATTTTCTTCATGAAGACTGGAATTCCTGTTTTCATAACCACCCAGCTCTTTTTGTTTATTCCACATGAGCCAAAAACACAAAAAACCGCATCACTTCCTGTGTGACAGAGGAGGATTTAAACAGCAAAATTCAAGCGCTACCCTGAACTGGCTGAAGGTTGAGTCACTGTTTTGTTATATCACTGAGAGTGAGTAGCAGGTTTGACATTTATTTTTATAAACTTGATGAAATGAGCCAAAAAGCTCTTGGACACGGAGAGGTCTTTCACCGCTGCCTGCTCTTCACCAGCAGCTTTCACATTACTCTTCCACTGTCACAGGAATTGTCTCCTCATGTTCGTGTCTCTCTGTCTTTCTTTGACGCACACACACACACACACACACACACAAAACGTCCCACACTTCCTCCTTGCCTCTCCCTCTCTCTTCCCTCTCCTCTTCTGCCCTCCATTGGAAAGAGACTGGAAGGTCTACGCTGACTCCCACAGTCACACAGTCCTGTCTCAGTGCTGCTGCTCGTCCATCATCATGTCACTTAGGGATCTTATTTTCTTGCTCTCTGACTCTTCTTCACTGCATCTGGACTGTGTTTACAGCAGCTCCACTCTGAGCCAGGGTCCTCCTGTGGATTCATCTGAACAATGATGATGTCACTCATCATAAGATGGAGGCGCTGGGGCCAAAGTCACTCCCTTGATCACTCATTCGCATGACAAACAATAGTTTGCAGAGCGTTCCCAAACTCTGGTTTATGACCCGTTTAATTAAACTGACCCTTCATCATAGGTGGGGAGCTGTGAGCGGGCCAGCCACAGTCATTTTTCTTCTTCTACTGCTGTCATTTGAATCATTTTTTGAGGTAATAAGACATAAAACTTTACAATGTTTAAAGGAAAAGTCTGACAAAATGAACACCGTTTCATGTTGCTAATTAATTACTTCTGATTTCATTAATCATCCTGCATCCTCTCAAATTCATCCTCTGACCTTTGAGGTTGGGAAACACAGGTTTACAGCATTAAATAGAGATTTTGCACAGCTCAACTGTCACAAAATGTAACGGTTTGGCTCTAGCTTCTAACATCATCCCAAGATTTGATAAATGACAAACACAAAACATGGGGCACAAAAATGAAAAATAAAATCTTTAAAATGTGATTTTTATCACTACAAACTTAAAAAATTATTTGTCCACATCTGAAAGCTGAATGTAGGGCTCAAGTCAGATTTAATAACTTGCTACATACATAAACACTGACCCAGCTTGTAAAGGTCCCCCTTGTTTTTGACAACTTGATATCTAATTACAGGCTGTTCCACAACATGGCAGAGTACAAGTGTACAATAAGAGCTTTGTGCTTCATTATTCACTTGAGGCAGGAACACTGTGGCGCTGTAGCCATGCTGAGTTTGAACCACAGTTATCTGTGCACACAAGTATTAAAGAGCACGTCCACTGATGATACTGAGCTGTGCAGGCAGCAGCCTCACACTTGGGTGTTTCATTTATCAAAGGCAAAAAGAAGAGTGCATATTATGGACACCACATTCTCTTCTTTGTGAGAATTCATGAGGGCGCTTTGGAGCATAAATTTGACCATTAAGATAATACTATTAAAATAAAATAGACACATGAATATAATACATGGTGGGATGATTTTGAGCACAGCCTGGGAAAACATTTACACTGAGGATTTTCCATAATCAAATCATCTCAAATCCTTTGCAAGCAGACAGTGATGATTATAAAATATGTATAAAACGTTCAACACAACAGAAACTGAAAAAAAAGGTAGTTAATGAGGACAGATTTTTTTACAAGATTATTTTCTTGCAAGATAAAACCCTTTGGTTTGGAAAAGGTTGGGAAATAGGCCAACGGAAGAAATTCCTGCACAGCGAAAAGACGCAAAGCAGCATAATGAATGTTTTGATCTCAAGTATACTTTCAAATGTTTCCTTCTTTCTTAGTGTAAAGATTCTGAAAATGTTCATCCATTTACAAAACAAATGATCAGCCCACGATTTATTGAGAAAACTATGTGCAAATTCACCAGTATGTCGTAGTTTTTCCAGTCAGTCGACTTCTCACTGTCATTACGTGTGGCTTTTTTAAAAAAAATTTTTTTTTAATTTTCCACAAAAGCAGAAGCCATTGAGGAGGCAGCATAAGTCGTCCCCTGCCTAACAAACCATTTACAGTCTGTAGTTTTATCATCTCTGACACAGATTCTTTCGTACTGAAGCTGCTGGTTGACAATATTCAGCACAATGTTCAGTATCTTTAAATCAGACCACTGAAAGTATTTATAGTTTCAGAGAACTGTTTTCTGGTCAGGGGTGGAGAAGCCTTTGAGGCAACATTTAACATGAGGTATCTCACTGTTTTAACTGCTTCTGGCTCCTCTCAGCCTTCACAAGTGCATCAACATTAGGTGTGCAAAGTCATCTGGTGGGCCGGATTGGACCCTATTCCAGGCCGGCTCTGGCCCCCTGGACCGTATGTTTGACACCCCTGGGTTACAGAGTAGTGGAAGAAGTACCTGAAAACCAAACTTGAAAGTCATGAATTAGAATAATAGTTGAGTAAATGTCCTAAAGTATCTGACATATACTGTGCTTAAGTATCAAAAGCTACTTTTCTCTCTGTGATTGATTACGGTGACATACTGTATACACAGCCTTGACTCAGTGTACCATGCATCTCTATGTTTTATTACAAACACAAAGTCACTCACTCATCACTGCATTCTTTATGATTTGGTGGGTCGGATGTCACTGAACACTCGTAGACAACAGCACTGGTATATTTTTGTCTATAAAGAAATATTGGACAAACTTCTGGCCGACCTCTGCTCCCTTCTGTGTGTCAGCTCTGGTAGTTACCTGCTACACTTCTTCAGGTGGTTGCTTTTAAATGAACCCTGGGTTTTAACAGATCAGGGAAAACCTGCATTTTCCTACTCTGCACCTTGGACATTGAACAATCTTCTAAAAGATTTAAAATTAGAAACATTCATATCTATCAATGAATTTAAGGGCATCATAAAGAATGTGTTGACAGAGACGTGTGCTTGTTTTTCATGAGAGGCCACTGTGTTTGAATAGATGTTGTTTTATTGTAGATTTTTGTATTATATGTTGAACATTTTAAATGTGTTTTGACTGGCTGCTACCTCGGTCAGGTCTGTCTTGTAGAAGAGATCTTCAATCTCAGTGGGACTTCCTGGTTAAATAAAGATTAAATAAATAAGTAATTTTACGATATTAAGGGTACTTAATGTATTTCTTTGTAAGATGTTCACAACCTTAAAAATGGAGCGTCTTTACACTTGTCACATCTTAAAGGATTTAGGGAATAAAATCCAGTTTTTCCCTCCCTCCCATTCCTTCATTTTATTCATCCATCCTTTAATTCCTTCCTTCCCTATTTTGTAGTAAGTAATTAAAATGCTTAGGTGAAATGTTTTGGAGTAAAAGTATACATTATATTTAGAAAATGTAGTGGAGTAAAAGGAAAGTTGACAGAAATATAAAAACTCCCGTAAAGAAGATACTCCCAAAAAATACTTAAGCACTAAAACAAAGTATTATTACTTAGTTACAGGGTAAATAATAAAACATATATCTCCAGTTAAGTGTAACGAGTGGCCTCTCATTACAGAAATGATGCTTTACCTGCAGCTGTGAGGACCTGCAGACGTCTACTGACTCACCTGGGGGTCAAAGTGTGAAACGAGTACTTAGGCTGTTTAATAAAGGAACAAAGTGTCCCATCTTCCTTTTATTTTATTTATGTGTGTGTCGGACCATTAAAAAAAACATATTCCGCTCCACGTATCAAAGTGTAGGGAGATTTATTAAACAGCTTTGTTGGAAACAATGACTGTCAACATGTCCGCAGCTGAGGACTCTGACATCTGGGTGAATAACTGTGTTTTTCCTGTGATGTGTTTACCCATCTTAGATCAATGCATTAGTCTCCCGAGCTGCTTTTTCTTTTTTTTTTTCTCCTTTTCCGAAGCACAAAACATGCCTAATATTTGATGAGACGCAGTGACAGGAAGACGCAGCGCTGCCAGTGTCTGTCTGCTGAAATCCATTTGCAAAAGCTTCTGTTGTCATTCTCCTGATATGTTAAATAAAAAGGGGAGGGGGTAAGTTATCATCATCATCAGAAGATTAAAGACAAAGTTTAGTTCAGAAGTTGCTCAGCTTTTTGTGAGGAAATATTCAAGACCGCCTGTTGATCCATGATAAAAATATGATCCTGTCAGAAACTCTCTGTATAATTGATGGCGGAGCATTTTTAATCACAAGATTGTTCCCACAAGATGCTGCGTGATGACGGTGAATTAATGATGGTGTGGGCATCAACCTGCTTTCCTCATGCACTATTTACTCAACAGGTCATTTTACCTGAGAGGAACCTCAGTTGGACAGTTGACGCAGGAAGAGGTCAACAACTGTTCATAATGTCTACGTTCATTTTGGAAGTTTCGTGCTAATTGCAGGAGGATGGGCCTCTTCTTTCCTTTGTTCCTGCTGGATCTGCACACAGTCAGTCAGTGTCAGCTGACTCAGAGGAAGTTGTAACTGTTACTCTGAGCAGACGGTGGATGATTTAAAAGCTGTTGTTTCTGTAATTTACTTAAAACACCCCATATAGCTTTGTTGATCTTACACATTGTGTTAGCCATTTTTGTGGCCATTGATTAGTCATTATTTTGTGCTCTGGCACAGGAAGATGACGTCCACGTTCTTGATCTCTCATACAAGGCTTTGATCGACTGGGCAGTTTTTAAGCTGGGAAACAGACTTCATGAAGAGCACCAGACCTGAATTGCAGAAGACAGTTAGCGTTAGCATTTCATGTCAGCATGATACATGGCCGGAGGAAACGTAACTGGCCAACAGCATAAGTTTAGTGTACGAAAAGTCCAAGTAGGGTGGGTGGGAGCGGTGACGGATGGGTCCAACAATCATCGACTTTCACCTGGGAGGCTGGTGTTTGCTTCCTGTATGAATGTAAAGCCAAACCCTGTCATTTATTTCTAAACCTAACCACGTCTGTCAGCTGGCTGAATGAAAACATGTGCATTTGTTGTTAAAGGACTCCAAAATGGTTCAACTGCTGTATATGAAATTTCCAGGACGATCCAAGGCACTGCTTCTGCACTGTGTGACCCATGGAGCGGGCACACTGGAGATTTCCACCGGCCAAGTCGGCTAACTGCTGCTTCAGCGCTTCGTTATATTGAATGGGGATAAAATGATTTAATCTTGCAGCTCTTCTAGACTTTCAACATGTTATCAGACCAAATGGATTCAATCCAGATAGTCAAACGAGTCATTTTGCATGGGTGTGTGACGCTCAAAAAATGTATCTACTCATTTACAGATGTCTCTTTCACACTGTAAGTCTATGGGCAAAAAGTCTTTTTCAGGCCGCAGGGTGTCACGTGATGGTGTAATGACACTGCTTGGCCACTACAAAAACTGGCCCTAAAAAACCCAGCACACTTCCTGGAGGCCTCTGTCACACTAATACTCTAATAATCTAACTGTTAACATCTACAATATAGTATTTTTACTAAATATAGCTCGTTAATACTCTTTTATTAACATCCAGTAATTCTTAACATGCTAACATTTAAATGGTTGCATGCTAACGTTAGCATCTAGCAAAGGTTAATAAAGACAAAAGACATGCTAAATGGCTACAGCCATGGGTACAGCCAACACTAAAGGCCCTTTGAGAAGTTGGAGCTAGGTTGAACTTTTGCGAGCCCGCTTAACTCGACGCAGTGAAAAGCTGCTGTGGTCATTGAAAATAATGGATTCCAGAGCACAGTGGTGTCGTTGTCGCCTTATATCTGAAATAGGGTTGCAGCGATATATTGGTTTAAAGGTATACAGTGATATAAAAATTGACGGTTATCATATGATGTACATTTGCTTATCTACGATATCAAGAAAAAAAAAACCCAACTGGACAGAGACTCTCTACTGTGTTTTCTAAAGAGAGACTTTTTACACACACTTCCATTAACAAAATGGTTTCAAGTTTCAATTATAGTAATAAAATGTTTGTCCAACCAAAAATAACCCTTTCATTTCCATTCCTTTAAGGGTCACTCTAATTCTGTAATACCGTGAAATTGTGATATTTTTCTAGACGGTTATCGTATCATGAAAATCTTGCACCGTTGCAACCCTAATCTGACAGGGCCATGAGTCTATGTCAATCATTTTGTAATTAGAATGTTTCATTTTCTTAATATCTGTCACTTTCCATGTTTTCAGTCTTTTTAAAACTCTTTATTTATTAATCCTAAAACTTCATCTCATCTTTCTCTCTGAGCAGCTCTCAGTCCCTCTCTGCTGCTGCTCCCTATCTTAATCTGCACAAATTAAATTCCTCAGTGATGAAATACGAGTGTCGACTTCATAGTCTTTGCCTGGAATCTGCTGGACTGAGGGGAGAAACAATACAGCTGTCAAATGATCCAGATGACACACACACACACACACACACACACACACACACACACACACACACCGCTCCCTCAACTGTGACTTTCTGTCTTACGCACTACACAAACCCTCCCAGCAACATCACACACTCCCTCTCTGTCTGTGACACACACACACACACACACACACATCTATCCTTTCATTTCATTACATTTATAGCATACGAGGTATTTCACTGTTTAAACTGCACGGTAATATTTTCTTCTCTTCTTTCTTGAGATTTCAGTGCAGAAACCTGAACAATAATCCAAAATCTAAAAAGATCACACAATCACAGATTACTGGAGTTATTAGAAAGAAAAAAAAACATTTCACACAATCGAGCTGTTTCAGGTGAGAAATATGAAACCTGATTTCACTGTAATTTACTATAATTCCATCAAATCTCTCAGAGTCATAAATGTATTTCTGCTGCTCACATTTTTGTGTTTCACATTGCATGAACATTTGTTTCTGGAAAAATTGGGCTTCTAAAATTCTAAAGAAGTAATCAAGAAAATGACTTGAAATGGGCAAACTTAAAACAAAATTTTGCATCATTTTCTTAATTTTAGCCATTCTCATTTGCATCAAGGGCTCGTGAGCCAACATTCCTTTTATTTTACCGTCTTATACCGCCCTTGATTTTGCGTGGACGTGGGTACACAAGCACATTTTCCAACAATGAAAATGATTTCAGCAAACTAGATGAAAATCTCAAACAAGCGAGAGTGTACGATTTTTCACAAACACACAGTGCGAGGCCAGAAACGGGCAGCTCTCAGCAAAGCAAGCTGTGACGAGTGTATTTTATCGCTCATGGGTTTGTGCTGTGAGTGTATCTGTGTGAATTTATTCCTTCTCCAAAAATATTTGGTGCTCTGCTGATCGCTCAGTCCAGGACAGGATGCTTCGGCTCATCTGCACTCCACCTCGAATTTTGCATTTGCAAAAATGCCTTGTTGTTTTGTTAGCACACAAAATGAGAGAGGAAGATTTACAACGAAGGCAACACAAAAGAAATTTTCAAACTGACACAGAAAAAGCAGCAGTGTCAAAGCAATTACTGAATCTGAACCCAAATATAATAGACACAATAATTAAAATGTTGTATCTTTTTTGGATAAAAGCATTTGTTGTGAAATAATTTAACATCTGAGTGTCATCACTTGTTGTCAGCGTTCACCTTTCAGCATGTTTTCATCCTCTTCTTTAGTAGGGATTGATTTGTTTGAAGCCCTGTGAGCATCCCAGCTGCTTTCACCTCATGTTTCCTGCCTCTGACGACTTTTAGTTCAGAGTCAGGATCATCTGCTGCAGCTAAGTGACCACGATCAAGTGATGGCAGAAGAAACAGATCAGCAGTTTGGCTCACAACACTTCCCTTTCTTTCATTTCTCCCCTGCTGAGGTGCCCTGAAGCAGGTCGCTGTCTGTTTTAATGTAGCTGTTGCTGTGACCTTTGACCTCCTTGACCCAGGTCATGTATTACATCACATGTGATATATCAAATTAAGGGTTATCGTTTGAATAGAACAGAATAGAAGCACCTTATTGTTGCTGTACCAGCACAATGAAATTTAAAAGCTACTACTGCACACAGTGCAAGTTAAAGGGAACAACAGAAAAATATCTTCATCACATCACCAGTAAATAAGAATAAATAAACGATCATCAACAATAAGAGGCAGATGTTGTTATTGCACTTAATGAATGTAATGTCACCTGGACTGGAAAGGACAGTTCAGAGTTGTGATGGTCCAGGGAAAGAAACTGTAAGTCTCCTGCACCGCCTTGAAACTGGATTTCTCCACCAAAGACACAAAGAAAGTCAAAACTCATCTCGTTCCGCCTGTTGCCATTTGGAAAAAAATAAAAAATTAAATAACTAAAGTGTCTTTCCTGCCTCTGAATTACAAAACTTGTCCGAAATAGTCGCGAAACAGAACTTGTATCACAGATTTTTTTTTTTCAGCTGAGCAAAACACACTTGACACAATAAGTTCAACATGTTGACGAGTGGTGCTTAGTTGAATACAATCATTGGAAAATATGAGCTGGAAGTGATTTATTGTGTGCTTCGGTTTGCCTGGCAGAACAGAATTTTACACTTTTACGAAATAAACAGTTCAGTCTGCACCAAAGTGGAAACATGAGCACGACATTAATGCTTATACATTTATAGGATATAGATGGTGTAACTGAGTCTTATTGTTTTGTTAAAAAGGGCATTTATTGTTTAAAAAATGCATGCATACAAAGGTATAAAAGTATAGTTTTTAAAGCTCTCATTTTTGTTACTTGATTAAAAACATATTCAGTCAGTTACCACCTCTGTCAGGGAGCCATAGGTGCTCTTATTCCAGTGTGACATCATTAAACACTTTCATTAAACTCATCATAAAGTCTTAAAATCATATCTGAGTCACATGCTTTAAGGTTAAAAATTAAAAGCTTAACTTGTATTTAATTATGCTTTAATTGTGTTTTACAGTGAGAATTACACTCAGGATTCAGTATAGAGTCTTTGAATTATTTCACTGTGCAGAAATGCCCTCATGTTAGGCCCAAAGAAGTTAGAAACAATCCCTCCCAACATCAGTGCTGGTCTGCACCTGACCTGCAGCTCTCCTCTCCATCAAAATACCAGCCTTCACTCAATGCAAATTATACACTGGCGCCCCCTAAATGAGCCTCAACACAGTACAGACAGCAGCAGCAGCAGCAGCGGCGGCGACGGTCCGCGGTGAGGCTACCCGGGATGCAGAGCCGCTGTGGCCGCGTGTAGAGTCGGCTGGCACGGCGGGTAGGCGGCGGAGGGAGGCGCACGGTGCCCCGGTGGTGAATGCTCGGGATGTCCGAGTCCAAAAAGTACTTCAGATTGTGACTGAAGCCAAAAAGGAAGTCTGTTTAATTAGCATATATTTAAATACATCCGGAGTCTCACCCCCAATTTTTATTATTTATTTATTTATTATATTTATTTTTAAGGGGTTAAAGTAAAGCTTGTAATAATAATAATAATAATAATAATAATAATAATAATAATAATGTTTTAACTCTTTTTCAGCTGAAATTGCGCTTAAAATTTTGACTTTTTCCTCCAATATCCGGCTCCTTAAACGCCACTTTATTCTAATACAACCACCAACTATTGTGATTAGAATTACAATAATAATGGGAGGGGGGCTGGGGGGGTCTTTATCCCTCTGCTCGTCCATAAATCGCATCAAATGACAGTCGGCCAGTGAAGAGTTAAAGGGAGGAGACGGAGAGTGACACGCCTCATTGGGTAGATTATGTGCCGCAAACAAAAAGTGTGTGTCGGTGTGCCAGTCAGCCAGAGCATCGGGCCCCATCTGCACGCCTCTCTCTGTCTCTGTCTCTGTCTCCCTTTATCCGTCCAGCTCTGTCCACCCCGCCCGCTCTCTGCCTGAGTCGGCGCGTCTCTGCAGCAGCAGCAGCAGCAGCAGCAGCACTGTCACTTTCACCACACCGGGGGGGAAATGTACTGACACTACGGAGCAGACCGGGAGCGCATCACCATCTCCATCACCTCCATCACCGTCACCGCATCCCCTTGCTTGTTTCACGGGGCTTTTTTTCTTCCCCGGGAGGTGCAAACGGGGGTTTTGATTCGCAGCATCGCGCGCAGTTCGTTTGTGGATTATTGTTCCTCCCCATCGACGGAAAGGTAGGTTTGTGACATGCAAAAGCTGTGTGTGGTTTGGATAGTTTTTAGTGCAGGAGGAGCAGGGGACCGTCTCTGGGTTGGTTTGGCGCGGCGCGTGCAGCCACACGTCCTGCAGGCGCTGAAAGCGGCGCAGAAACAGAAAAAAAAACCCCGCAGATGTTTCAGCGCCGCGGACAAAAACCCGCAATTCAGTCACAGCGCTGATTTAGGACAGTTTTCAGCCTGGCACGGCTTTAGCAGATGGGTTAAACACCCCCATCCCTGCTCACCCCCTACCCCACCCGCAGTGGGTTTGAATAGGAGGGTGGCTGCTCTCCTCCAGTTTCAGGATGTGCAAACATTCAGCTTTATGTCTCTTATTTTAGCTTCACTTAGATGCACATTAGTGTCGATTATTTTATGTAGTCTTCCTCCCTGTGAAGCTCTCTGTGCCTCTGAGCATAAAGAGGATCTGTATGGCACCGGAAACAAATTCTTTAGGCTCGTAGCGCAGCGCTGAGACACTTTGGAAAGGCTCTCCATTGCACCGTGCGCAAAATGTTCCACAGAGAAGCTTTCTGTTGCTGCTGAGCCTCTTGAGGAAGATAGAAATGATCCAAATCAGCTAGATTAACAAAACTAACTCGAGTTATTTAACCAGATTCTCTCCTTTTTTTATTTCAACAAATCAAAGAGAAAAACCAGAGAAGCAAAACCAGAGAGGAGCCTCGCTCTTTCTGCGCGTGCAGTCACAAAACAACAGCGGATATCAGACACACGACAGCTCGTCATCATTGTTGAGTGCAGTTGTTAATATCAGCACATTTAAACTGGATCGTTGAGACGCGCAAACGCCATGTTGCTGCGCATTTGGCGCAAAACAAACTTTTGGATTTTATTTAATTTTTCTAATGAATATCTGACTTCATATCCTGCAGCAGGGTGAAGTTGTTGGAGTGGCTGGTCATGATTTATCACCTGCTATAAAGTGTCAATAGGAAAATTAAGCATCAAAATAAATCACGCTGTGACTGTAATAACACATAAAGCTCGAGCTACAGGCCCAAAAAGCTGCAGCAAAGAGTTATGAATTATTATATTGTAATTTTTACTGTAAGAAATATTTTGTGCAGCGGTAATGTTTCCCACGGTGCAGATTATAATGTGATTATTTCAACTATTAGGAATTATTTTTTGGAAATATTTTTTTCGCGTTTAGAGCAGAGCTTTCTGACATTAAAAGCCATTTATTAATTTTTATTGTATTATTTATATGTGCTTGGTCTCTCCACTGAGCCTCATTTACGGCTGAGCAGGCGCGTATCAGGTGCGGGTCTCTGCGCACACTTGGTGCTGTATTTAACGGCGGAGGGGAGGAGAAGCCGCAGCCGTCTGAACACACACTCAGAGGTTAGAAAAGGGAGAAAAGAAATAATTAACTGGTCGTGCTGCTTTAATTACAGTCTCAGAGGGGAACGTGGTGGATTATGGTAATGAGGCGGCATACGCTGCCGCTTGTAGAAAGGAGAGAAAGGTTGGCTGACATGAAATCACTGACTTTGACAGTCCACTTGAAACCCATTGGACATGCTCTCTCCATTGGACATGCACCGAGCTCAGCAGCTCCCACTGAGAGACACACACACACAGACAGCGGTTTTTAAATTCTTTCTTTATTTTCCACAAGGAATAAACATGCTGTAGAGACCCTGTGAGACCACTTTAGATAATAAACACGTCACAGCAAAACTACACAGCTTTAATATTAGAGGGAATATTCCTATTATAGAATATACGGTAATTAAACGCACGATAAGGTCACTGTAAATCGCTCCTGAGACTTCACAAGTCACTTTAGGAATATTAGAGAAATATTATGTGATTTTATTTTCGCTTTGAATGAATGATAACACTTAGGGACAGCTGGAGCCTGCAGAGGCCTACTGACTCTAACATAAATAATAATATTAATACGAGTGCTAATACTTTCATGCATATATTATATTATTGTAATAATTGAGGACACTGTTTATTTAAAATAAAATAATCTAAAATGTTTTAATTTTTTTTTTAATATGCAATATAATGTAGACTATTATTACAATAACAATAATAATAACAATAA
Organism: Cephalopholis sonnerati; assembly: GCA_019142605.1. Classification (NCBI taxonomy): domain Eukaryota; kingdom Metazoa; phylum Chordata; class Actinopteri; order Perciformes; family Serranidae; genus Cephalopholis; species Cephalopholis sonnerati. The sequence continues at coordinate 40,025,185 of JAGQAX010000007.1, read as the reverse complement.
TAATAATAATTAAACAAAAACACCGACAATAATAATATTGGGATTTAATATGTTTGATGTGCTGTGACTACTTTTATTGGTGTTCTATATTATTTGACAGCATGACTGGGGGAGCACATCACCATCATCAGGATGCTGAAGGTGATGCCGTCACGAATTTATTACGGGGTTTGAATTAATTAGAAATCATGGCCAAAAAAAAAAAAAAGGAAAGAAAGAAACGGGCCCCCAAACGACGCCCTTGACAGCTGGTTTAGCCAATCTGTCTAGGAGGAGATTTATTTCCTATCAGCTGGGACAGCGGAGGGAAAACCAGCAAACAACCAGTCCAGCAGGGTTAGGCTGAAATTTACGGTTTATTTTAATTTAGCTTGATAAAAAACGAAAAGGAAGTGGGATCAGATTAATTATTTTAAATGTAACAGACTTCATATTTCTGCTCTCAGTGTTTGTCTCCCAGCTGATCTCACATGACGTCTCTTGTCTCCGCAGTGTGAAATGGAGGAGTCCAGCTCTCAGAAGTTGGTGTGGGATGGGGACGCCAAAGCGGTCCAGCAGTGTCTGACGGACATTTTCACCAGCGTCTACACGACGTGTGACATCCCAGAAAACGCCATTTTCGGGCCTTGTGTGCTGAGCCACACGTCGCTGTACGACAGCATCGCCTTCATCGCTCTGAAATCCACCGACAAACGCACAGCACCCTACATCTTCAGGGTGAGGAGGAGTTTATTTTACAGTCTTTATTCACTTCATTTTGATGCAAGCCCCGCCATTTTTTCTATTGTTTAATTAGCCTACTATTTATTTTTATATTTAATTGTCAAATAAAAACTCTACTAGTTAGGCCATTATCAAAACCTCTTTTATTTATGTTTGTCCTGATGTGCAGCCCTAGCAAATATTTTTATTTTATTTAATTTATTTATTTTTTTGTGCAGATTTAGGCCCTTGTCCTATTCTTGATAGTATAACTGGAGCAAGAGCTGATATTTGAAGTGATCCTAGTGTGTGCAGCAACACTATAATGCCATTTTAATAGATCTTTGCACTCTTACTGAAATAATAATTTTTAAAAGCCATTCACTCCACACTGCAATAAAATCACACTTTAAAAAAGTAATTTAATCTTTTTTGAGTCATTGAAATTTTTCCTTTTTATTATTTATACAAGAAAGAAGACTCTAACAATGCATTTGAGACAATTTTGACCTAATAAAAAGCTATTTATTTAAAAGAAAATGCCTCAGATTGTTAGTAATTACAGTACAATGTGTCATACAGGTTGTTTCAAGATGTGGACACTTGTTTATAGAAATAAATATTTGGTGTGAAGGAGCTGAGTGAGATTTAATGTCCTTATTTGCATTACTTTTATTTATTTTAATTAAAAAAAAAAAGATTTAGAGGCAGAATATTTGCCTGACAATTAATTTGGGTCATTGCGCTGAAGTACTGACTCAATTCATTTTGTTCAGGTGGACACCTCGGCGGCCAACAGCACCTCAGAGGGCTTGATGTGGCTGCGGCTGGTCCAGTCTGCCCGGGACAAAGAGGAGCAGAACCTGGAGGCCTACGTGAAGAACGGTCAGCTCCTGTACCGCTCGCTCCGCCGGATTGAGAAGGACGAGGAGCTGCTGGTGTGGTACGGCAAAGACCTCATCGACCTGCTGCTGCTCAGCTCCAGCAGAGCGCCCGCCAAGAGCAAAGGTGAGTCATCTGAGATCATATCCTCGTTTGACAGTGAACTGTGCCGTGGCTTATGTTGACTCCCTGTTTGAACAACCAAAATAATTACTATTAGTTCTCTATGATCTTTATTTTACTTCAGTCACGTACCTTTTCAGATCTGCAGCTTTATTGGACATGAATTATTTTGCTCTGTTGCATTCTGTGACTCCAAGGACAAAGTTACAAACTTTGACGTTCTGAGATAGCGTCTAAACTCTAATTTGATCAAATGAAATTTTACAACGCTATTTTAAGAACTGTCGTGCAAGCAGGATCTTTAGGACACTAAATGGAACTAATTTCCGTCTCTCGTCTTCACAGGTTCGTCTCATCACTCCTGTCCAGACTGCAACCAGCGGTTCCAGTTTGAGTTCCCGTTCTTGGCCCATCTCCGATTCCGTTGCACCAAAAGATTGCAGAACATCACGGGGGCTGACGAGGAGCCCAGCAAAGAGAGCAGCACCGAGCGACCAAACACCACCCCGACCAGGACCAGCCCAAAGCTGGGCCGCTCCGAGGGCTTCGGCAGCCCTCAGGACAGCAACAAACCCTCCACAGACTTTCATAACCTGGCCAGGGATCTAGAGAACAACCGGACCAGCCCGCCGAGCGACAAGGAGGCTGAGATCTGCAGCGAGAGCTCAGGGAAGAGGAAGTTCTCGGAAATAGAGGACAGGGAGTGCCGAGGGCCCAGCCTCCCACAGTCCAAGTCTAAAGATGAGCTCGCAACGTCTGCACAGAACTACAGAGGGGCGTACGGCCTGGAGGAGAACCACAGGTCCTTCTCCCCGCCGAGCTCCACAGAACTTGGTCAAGGCAAGCGCAGCGCCTTCACCGAGGTCAAGAAGTCTCCCCAGAACCTCAAACACCACAGCGGCAACAAGAACCTCCAGAGCTCCAACTCTGAAAACAAAGATGGCGGTCGCCCCAGCAGCAACCCGCCCGAGAAGCACCTCAACATCAGACAGGTGCTGTCGGAGACCCAGCCGCCCCAAACCTCACCCATGGGCAGCGCTTTCACCTCAGTCACCCAGCAAGGCGGCAGCGGTGGAGAGAGGAAGAGCGCCTTCAGCCAGCCGTCTCGCTCCTCCTTCTCCCAGATCTCGCCGCTGGTGATGCCGACCAAGCTGCTGGACTGCCACCCAGCGGTGGGCGACACCATCTCCTCCAACAGACTCTACCAGGCCGACCACCTTGCTGCCAAACTGCAGGGCGCAGAACTGGGCGCCAACTGCCCCGTGCCGGGCGGCATGGCCAAGCAGAACCCCTTCGTCTACGCCACCACCTTCTGGCCCAAGAACTCTGGGGCTATCCAGCTTCAGATGCCCTCGGCGCTCACCCTCCTGCCGCCCTCCTTCACCTCCCTCTGCCTGCCGGCGCAGAACTGGTGCGCCAAGTGTAACGCCTCCTTCCGCATGACCTCGGACTTGGTTTACCACATGCGATCCCACCACAAAAAGGAGTACTCCATGGAGCCTCTGGTCAAGCGGCGGCGCGAGGAGAAACTCAAGTGCCCCATTTGCAACGAGTCCTTCCGGGAGCGGCATCACCTGTCACGTCACATGACCTCCCATAACTGACTTTCAAAGACTAACACAGGAGGGACTTTTTTCTAACGAGGAGGGACCGTGACCCTGCCTGGATTTAAGCAGTCCGACTGGAGATAGGCCACCTAAAAATACAAAAAACACCCCTTGCACTTGTTTTCACTTTGGACTATGATCTTCTGATTCCTTTTCGGTCTGTTTACTTTTTCTCCCCTGTACAAAATGTCATGTTTTGGGTGTATGCAAATGCGTTTTGACTTCAAAAATGGATCTATTTATGAAGCACTTAAAAGTTTGAGAATAAGGGAAGATTTAAATATGTGTAAATGTACAGTAAGTTGTATTTTATATCATATAAATGCAAATATAGAGAAGAAATACAAATGTAGTCACACGTCATGGTTTACAACGCAGCAAGTTTTTTCATGTGGACGATGAATATGGACGGACACAAACTGGGGATATTATGTCAGACTATATTTCAGAGTGCATGTAATATTAAATAATATTGATTTAAGATGCAGTCTATACATTACGGTGTAAATAATTTGTTTTATTTGAAATACAAAGTGTAATATTTTGTGTCAGTGGGGAATAGTTTCAGTGTTTCTTCCTTTTGCGGAAATTTACTACTTGATAGTTTATCTAATCACGTTGAATGCATTGACAATAAAATAGCTTTATTTTCAACTGTGGCCTTCCTGGATTCCTTTTTTTTATTTTCTTAAAAAAATCTGCAACTGAAATATATGATTTCTCCATTATTGATACCATCGCTCTTCATTTTACATTAAAAGACCACAATCAACATGACATTTTTATTTATATGAAATGTGTATGAAGCCTGAATATCATATTTTTTTTAATTGATTTTTGTTTTTAAAAAATGAAAATAAAATAAATCATAAAGTGCAAATATATATTTTAATAAAAAACAATAACCACATTACACTCGTAGTCCAAAAATAAAAAATAAATGCAATAAAATGTGTATAAGTGAAATTATATTATAATTTGATTAATATTTCCTAATATCTTAATTATCTTTTGAAAATTGAAAATTGAATGGATTATTGAAAATACAAGCACGAACACTGGATATCACCTCTTCTTTTTCTTCTTCTTCTTTTCAAATTATTATTACTATTATTTTTACTTTTATAATCGACATACGTCTCCATTACACGTCGACCACACTAATCCTTATACGCTGTTGAGCTTTTCCCCAGAGAGGTCGCTTAACTCAGAGTGTTAGTAAAATTATAACACTCCCATACCTGCAATTTAATAACACAATTCACACAGTTTCATTTTTAAAATACAGAATGTGGACCTATTTCGGAATAAATGCTTCAAAATGAAAGATAATTATTTCAAATTCACTCAAAAATGTGCAGTTTCTGTGGTGACGCAGAGAATACAGAAATGATTGTCGGGACATCAGTGTGTGTGTGTGTGTGTGACGCGCTATTTATGTTTCTCTTTACAGAATAAAACACATACTGCACATCTGAATTTTGGATTTATTAATAAGAGATATATCGGATTAATATTCCGCAGCATAAAAAGCAGTCGTGACAAAATCGCAGACAAAAGGCTGAGTGTGTGGTCACACAGAGGCCACGAGTCTGTAACAAAATCAGTTTATAAATATAGTTTTGTGTTGCATTTATTATAAACGCTCCTCTCAGCTGTAGGGAGGACAGGCTGACATGTACAGAACTATTATAAATATAAATATCAATAATCCACCAGCCGTGTGTGACCTTCATTTGTAAAAGCTTCAAATGAAATCACGAGACAATCAGATATTAAAGTTTTTCTTCTTTAAACAACAGAGACATATGACAGTGTGAGGGTGTGTGTGGATCAATAATCACCATTTACTGCTGATAATATCAGTCTGTGATTTAAACTTCATCAGCACGGGGCCCGCGTGCAGAGCGTGTCTGTGCAGACACTAAAAACCAAATGCAGAAAATGGTTCAACAGCGCCATCAAGTGGTCAGAGTGTGAACTGCATGACAGAGCAGCTCACTGAGGGCCAGTGTTTGTGAGGCGGAAGTGTTTCAGCAGCTGACTCCATTTTTAGGCCATTTCAATGAACCGTGACGCAGACAGAGAGACACAGAGGCTGTAGTGTGTATATTATCTGACAGAGGTGGGACTAAGTCATTGTTTTGCAAGTCTCAAGTCTTTGCAGTCAAGTCCCAAGTCCCAATCTTTGAGCTTTGAGTCCTGAACAAGTCATGATGTGCTCATCCCCAAATGTAATGCCATTTTCACAACATAGTAGTAAATGTAAAGTTTAGTTTGTTGGAAGTCACTGACAGATATTTGCCTCCATCTGTAATTTCTGACCTACACATTTTGTGCACTGCAGTTCGTGACCATCTGTCCGTATGTCTATGAAACATCTTTGATATCATTGTTTTTAAACTGGCAGTCAGTGTAGTTGAGTTCTCTCCTGCAGACTGGATGCTTTCAGACTGGTTCAAACAAAGTAGATCACCTGGGGAAAGAAGTGTCAACTCACTGGGAACATGAGTGTTGATGTTAGTTGATTCAGGAAGTGAAGGGACATTGACTGATTCATGGCACACTTTACAACAGCATCATTTCAAATCTTTTGTCTTAAGAAATACTCAGTAGCTTCCCCCAAGCCCAAAGCCTTAAGTTGAAGTCTTTGTGACTGGAGTCTGACTGATGTCCAAGTCATGTGACTCAATTCCACACCTCTGTTACATAATAAGATTAAAGGTCAAGGGTTAGAGAGTCTTAGAAGTCATCATGTGGCTGATGCTATCGATTACAACAATCTGAATTTAAACTCTTTGAGCTCCACAGAGGGTCAGTTTATTATTATTATTATTATTATTATTATTATTATTATTATTATCATTACTACTACTACTAATAATAATGATAATGTTTATTTGCATAGCACCTATTAAAACCCACATACACACTTAATGTTTGACTAACTAGCATAAAGACAAAGTAAGAATAATCCTAAGAACAATGGATGATTCGAAAACCATAAATAAAACATCAAGAAAAAATATAAAAACAATGGGTGCATTAGCTGGACAAAACTTTAGTGCAGTGTTGAGTGTTACTCAGAATAAAAATGAACCTAAACATTTAAAGGAGAAATTATAAGAAAGCCATTCAGTGAGGATGAGTCTTTAATAGTGATCAAAAAGAAAATAATTTTGGTTTAATTCACCTCAGTTATATGATCCTATAAACGTACTGCCACTGAAATACAGTGGAGGTGAATTACATTCAGTTTGTATTGAAAAAATACTTCAAAGTTTAAACAAGGCACCATTTTTATTTTTGAATATGCTGCAGATCTGATTTGCCAGTCAGATGGCCTTCATCTCCTTCTCAGCTGAGGCTCCTGGGAGCTGTAGTATTCAGAGCCAGTTGTCAGGAAAAAACATGATCTTCCAAAAAGTTGAAATAATTCAAAGTGATGGACACAACTTCAACATTTAGGAGACTTGTGTGTTTCTACGCTGATGAACCTTGAGGATATCATTGAAAGAAAACTTTGCAACCCACCCCCCAGGATAAATGTTGGCATTGTACGTTTCTGCAAACCATGAATATGTTACATTTGTACGTTATTATGCAGCAGATCAGTTGAAACTTTGTTTCATTATGTTTCAGTGATGTTGTGGTTAACCTGTGGTTATGTTTAGGCACAAAAACCACTTGGTTATGGCTGGGCAAAAGATCATTTTTTGGCTTAAAACACCCGCCTTTGGTGGCACCATCCCACCAAGAAACGCAGTAATGTCTTGGTGAGAAAAACAACTGCTTTTTGTAGCATTAACCGCAGTGGAAAAACAACAGTGGTTCACTAAAAAATACCAATGTTTGGTGCCCAAAAATCAGCTGGAAAAACAGCTACGACTTGCTAAAACACAACCGACATTTTTGTTTGTTGTTCTCAAACAGTGGTCTGCAGCTTGGCAGGCATCTAACCTAGGTGACATGCCATCGACCACCTGTGTGCAAATGAATAAGTCAGCTCATAGAAAACGTTAATTTAGAAACATCAATGACGATGCAAATTAAATGTACAAATGCAATGTATTTGTTATTTGCATGTCAAAATGTTCTAGACTGGACCTTAAAGTGGGAAAAATACTTCTTGAACCTGCAACTCTGTTAAGTTAGCAGCAGAAAGAGCAAAACTCTCTGTATGGCTACATCTCAGTCGAGCGAAAGGTGATAAATTATGTGTTTGTGGAATTTGGGTGGAATGATCCCTTTAATTAGCTCTGTGTCACACCACAAAAAAAATTCTGGACAACTGGCGCCCACTGAGCAGCAGGCGAGGACGTAGCGAGACATGCTAGCAGGAGATAAAAACCACATAAAGAGGTCGAGGTTGAGAGGGGTTGATACAGCATGCCGCCGTGTCGCTCACATGATGATAAATTACAGCACCGGTGCACATGTCTGCACGTTACACCTCATCTCACATCAACACACACCTCCCATGTCAGCAATCCAAACGGGTCAATCTCACCACCAAGGCATGTGATCGACGAGGGAGGTAGGCATCGCTAACATCACCCCTCGCTCTTCCTCCCTACACACACGCAGACACACTCCAGTGATATTTAGTGCCCTCATGCTTTGCTGCTTGTGTCATCGTCCCTTTTGTGCCCCAACTTCCCCCTGACACATTTGTCACTGCATCACTCAGCGCCGAGCGGCGTGGGACAGTTTATATCTCTGCTAAGCTGGCACTTCCAGTTGGCCCTTTGCCCCGGTCACACTACATTTTTACATTTCAGGCATTCAGCTGACACTGTGCTCTGCGACGAGTGAGCAGGGAAGTGAGCAAGCAGGTAGAGAAACCTCACACAGATTCTGAACTACACTTCCGCGCTCACTGGATTTGAACCAGTGACCTTTTTTGGGTACAGTAAAGGCTCAAGAATTGTTGCACGAGATGATTAAAGTTGCTCTCCTGCCATTGATTAAACCCCTAAAACTCATCTCTGCTCATCAAAATGACATATATAGAAATGTTTTTCATTAAAAAGATAACATCATGCTTTAAAATGTCTTAAATGTAACTTTAAACTCTTGCTTGATATGCACAGATCTATGAATATACAAAATAGTCCCTGCCTCTCTCTCAACCCCACCCTCAGCTGCTCACCTGCAGCTCAAGCGTACCTGCTCACCTTTGACTCAGCTCATTGCTCTCTACAACATTAGGAAACATAATGGCAGTAGATAAAATGGTCCCTAGGCTTGCTGATGTAGATAAACCCTGTAACCAATCGCCAGCTCTCACAAGTTGAAGTAAAAGTGAATGTAGTAGGGGGACACTTGGACCCAGGTGAATTTGAGAGCACCTGAGCTGTTAATGGCTCACGGAGCACAGGTGTGTGAGCCTCATTCTTGATCTGTGATCACTCCTGTGCACGTGCTTGCCTGGGTCCTAACAGTCCAGGGGAAGTGGAGGAAAGGCAAAGTGCTGATTGGCATTTATTTTTTATCATATTTCATGTTATTCATTATAAATTGTTTTATCTGTATTTTAGTAAATTAATTTCATAACGTATGGTTTTATCTTTTAGTGCTGCAGTTGGTGTCGGCCTCCGGTCATAGGAGTGACTAGTGCAGTATGAGTTCACCTGTTGAGTTGTGGTGATATAATTTAAGGTGTGCTGTGTCACTGGTCAAAGTTTGGGTGTTTTTCTGTTGGAAAAAGGGGTTTATTTTGTGTGTAGTTTACTAGATAGATAGTATACTTCCAGTGCACCAGCCTAAAGATTGGTTCATCACACCCCCAGTAGCAAGACTTTTAATTTTAATTGCCTGGCTTCTCTGATACCCCTCCCTTTGCCGTAGTGTTATGGCCTAAACACATGGGGCACAGATGTGGCATGTCAAGTGAATGGAGGAGCAGAGCGGGGCCTTTAACCTGCTACATGGACTCCGTCTTCGTTGCTTTGCAATGTTTGGACTGCAAACACACAACATATTCTCATACATGAACGAAGTGTCGCACTTGACGTAGTAAAGTTACTGTGGTCTGGATTAGGGAAAGAAACGTGGCGGTGATGTGCCTTAAAATGACTGAAAGTTCCCTCAAAGTTCACATAGTTCCAAACACCTGTCTCCTGGGGAAAGTCCTGTGTTTTGTGACCCTTTCCCTTCCCCACCCTGCCTCCTTACAGGATGCTTCCTCCTTTACTTCTGTCAGCGCATTGGTCATGTGATTGCAGCCTTCCCACATACATAGGTAAAATTACTAGCAAATTACTAACTGATAATGTCAATTTTAGTGCATTACTTTGTAGGAAAACATATAAAACAGTGCAGAGAACAGCCTGATCCACACGCATCATCAGCACTTCAGATAAAGAAAGACTGTGGTTTTGTTTAAATATTGATCAACATGTCGTGTCTCCCGTGTCCCTGCAGACATTTCTGCATTAAACCACGATCTTATCCGAAGCTTAACCAAGTGCTGTCAGTGACTAAACATAACCATGTAAAGCAGATATTATATTGCAAGATCGGATGTCTTGTTCAAAAGAAAGTAAATAAGTTGACAGTGAACATTTCACTGACATGTTCTGTATCAATATTCTATGCAGACAATTTGCTGAGATTTCTCTGTGACAGGGTTACCTAAAACCGTAACTACATGTTGGGGCAGTGACAGCTCTGCAAGAACTAGCTAGCAAAACCAAAGTTTAGCATCTTTTTAACACTCAATGCGCCATCACAATAATTGAATCTTTAGGCTTTAAGTGGGTTTTCAGCAGTCACAGAGTAGCAGGAGACACGAACCTTGATCCTTGAGCATTTCCTTACTGCATCAAGCTCCAGACCAAGGTGCCCTGTGCACACGGGGGGTTCAGGCAGCGAGCTAACAAGGCTGTGAAAGAAAAGTTCAAAACAAAAGTATGGATTTCACAGAGCAACAGCGTCCTGACCTGCAGCTCTGCTCACACACTCCACAATCTGTTTTAAAGTCCTAATCCAGGGTTTACACAAGGCCTGCTCCCCTGCTGCTGTCTGATTAGGATATCGCTGTCACATTATTATTTTGTGATGGTCTAAATATACACAAACAGCATCGTCCTCTGCGCACTTGCACTATTTCTGACCCACAATGCACTCAATCTACAGGTCTGCTGACAGGGACAAATTTACACATCATGTCCACTCTGAGATGATCCCCGCGGGGCAACGTGCCCTGTGACAGAGCTCTCTCCATCTGGGACTCTACCTGTCTTCAGGACATGTCTGAGTCTTGGATTCTTCACATCGTGGAGATGGCGAAGACTCCGGAGGTTAGATATTTAGGTTACACCTGTTTCCCGGCTTCAAACGCACAGAGGAGCGTGGACGTAGAACAGCATTCAGTAGTTCACTGAAAACTTTACTAAAAGGATGAATGTGTTACTGCTCAGTGAGTAAACTAATGTAGTCCATGTTATTGTCATGCAATCAGCCTGTCGTCTGACCCAAAGCTGTAACTCATGTATACTTTGTTGTTTCAGTATCGATGTCTGTTTATAAGATTTAGTGTCATTCAACTTCTGCTGCCAAATTCTCTTCAGTGTTTCGTTGCCTCTATTTTTTCTTTTGAGGTGTGACATATTCGTGAGTCACTCCAAGGGTACAGTATATATACTATATACAGCCTAATACACTACATACAAGAAACTCCTGTCAGTATATCACAACACAGCTCAACAGCAGCAGACTGCAGCCTCCAACATGAGCCACTGTAGAGCTGAATCAACACGTGTCCATAACAGTTTCAACCAAGTCTCACTCCCAACTCATCAAATACTGAAGCTTGGTCAGCGGCCTGTCGGCGTCAGACACCAAGGTACAGGGGCAATAGCGGCAATATGAGACGACCTGGGCAGTCACATTTGTTGACACTCCGGGCAAATACTGTGGTATAAAGTGTGAGTCGTCCACATAGGGTGAACAGGCGAGGAGGTGGAACTTTGGACCACTGTTCGTGTCCCGTGTGAAACCAGACATCAATTGAGTCGTTCTAAAAATGATGTTGTGTGCTCTTGGTATACCTCATTTATTATTTTAAGCAAACCTTTTTTTTTTAACTTAACCATGTACTTATGTTGCCTAAACATGAGTAAGTAAACCAAAAATAAAGTATTTTTATGTAAGTTTATTTTGAAAAAGTCTGTATGCATGTAACGAGCAGAGACTGTACATTTCCTGTGAAAACTGAAGTTTATTTTAAAAACAGACAATGCGTGTAATGACCCTAAATTCATACCCTGTCCCTGAGTGTCCAAAACTGATGCAGAAGGGTACCTAGCGTGTCATATTTTGATATGTTGGGATGAGAATTTGTTGACAGTTTCAACTGTGTGTTTGCACAGATTTTTTTCTCTCTGCCATTTTATAACAAAACTTTGAAGCATTTAATCAGTGTTTTGTGTTCACATATAAATCTTTTAACCCCCCCCCCCACACACACACACACAAAACAACAACAATACAAATCTGAATATAGACATACAGTAACTGTACATGTGTGCGCACTAAAAAAAAAGAGTGTACCAACAACAGTTACGCATCAGTCTTGACGTAAAAATTAAACGTATAATCATAACTGATGATGTAACTCTTCAGCCACCAATATTTGCATTATTTTGTAAAGTTATCTAAGTGATAAGGCTGAATTTATATCATTGCAACTAAGCTGCATTTTAAAAACTTATTCAGGGAACCATATAAATACAAAAATATCAAAGTTCATCATTCAGCTTATAAGCTTGTAGCAGACCAAACTCTTAAGTTACACATAGTTCATTTACTCCACTAAAATTCCAACATAAATATTTTTATGTTTATTTATTTATTTTTTAAATTTTGCAGTTAAAATTCAACATTGTGTTTTCAATGTCTTTTGAATGTTCTCAGTCTTCATCAGTGCTCTCCGTCTGTACCACAGGTCAGCGGCTGTTTGACATCCATGATGTAGTGGCTGTGTTTCAGCAGCGGGAGCTGATGAGTCTGAATATGGTCGTATTACTTTGTTACACATTCCACTGCTGCTTTTGAAGTACATCTCCATAACAGCCAAGGCACACGGTTTTCCTGGAGGCCGGGTAGGCATGTTGCTCCCTGCCCCCGCCTTCTACGCCCCCCCCACCCCCACCCCCCTCCTCATGTCATGAAAGTCAACCCAACTTCATCAGTCACAGTAATGACCGGACTGCAAGGCAGGGCTCAGGTTGAGAGTTGGCCCGTGTCTTTCCGGGACGACAGCTAAAACAGCAGAGGACATCTTACTTATTTACAACCGGCAGCCGTCCACTTTAAGCTCACAACAACACCACGCACACACACACGCACGCACACACACACACACACACACACACACACACACACACACACACACACACACACAAGCATCTCCTCAGAGACCGCAAAGGAAAAGCCTGGTAAAACTAGACGGAAATGATCTGGTTTTTGTGCTGCTGGGAGCACATGTCATTCCAAATCTGATTTAATTACACTCCAGTTTAGGAAGACAGAGACAGGCAGTGGTGGAAGAAGGATTCAGATCTTTTACTTAAGTGATTGCAGCAACAGTCCTGCTTTATTAGTTTAATCATTAGTTTAATTGTCTTAATTATTGTAACGCCCTATACACTGGCTTACCGAAAAGTGCCATTGCAAAACTACAGACCATTCAGAGTGCTGCTGCTGCCAGGGTTTTAACATAAACTAAAAAAAGAGACCATACAGCTCCCATTTTACATAACCTACACTGGCCCGCAGTATCTTTTGGAATTGATTTTAAAATCCTTCCACAGGTTTTTAAGGCTCTTAATGGCATCGCCCCCTCCTATATAATTGATTCCCTATCACCTTATGTCCCTGCATGAACCCTGAGATCCTCTGCAGCTGCTCTTTTAATAGTTCCTAATGTTGTACAAAAACCTTTGAGGATGCTTCTTTTAGCAACTACACCCCCAAACTGCCTTTACATATTAGACCTGCTGGCTCAGTGGACAGTTTTAAATGACAACTCAAGACAAATAATTTTAATACAGCCTAGAAGTAGCAGCTATGTTTTGATATTCCTAATGGTTTTTTTTTATTATTATTATTTTATCAATTAATTGATTCTTCTCATTTCACCTTGAATGAGTGTTGTATAATTGTATGGTTTTATTTCTTTGCTGTTTGTCTCTGCAGCTAAATTGTAAAGCACTTTGTTCATTCATTCATTCATTATTCATTCATCAAGCATCACAACTGAGTACTTTCAAGTGTAAAACAACAAGTTTTTTAAGTGAAATCCCGTAAAGCTGACAAAAATAGTGTAGTAACAGGTACAATATTCCCTTGGAGATTTAGTGAGGTAGAAGCAGTCAGGAGCATGAAAGAAAAACGTACCTCAGCATTGTATTAAAGGAAATTAATGTGCGAGAAACTGGATTTAAAAAGTAAAAGAACTGGTTTATACAGACAGTGAAATTGCATGTGACGTCACATACAGCTCTGACACACCAGTGTCAGCCCTCAGTGAGCATCAGCGCACTAGTTTTTGCCGTGTGTCCTGCACTGTTTTCACCTGTTTATTGGCCAATTTGGCATGTCGAAGCTGGTGGTGAAAGAGATCACTCTGATAGGCAGTTTAGCCCAGTGATATTAAGAGAAACAGCAGTGAGGAAAGTAAACAAACAGCTAATGTCAAGAGGGCGTGAGATCAAAACAAATAAGATTTTTTTAGCCATCAGTCTCTTTAGCAGGGACGGTTCGTTACTGTTTATGTTATTATTCGCTCGCACACTGTCAAAATCCTTTGCTCTTTTAAACATCAGGTTATTTTGTTAATGTGCTAACTGGCTAACTAGCATCTTGAATCCGTCCTGACAGTCTTCCTGTTTCCCCTTTTAAATGAAGAATACAGACTACTGCTGCCTGCTGGTAAAGAAAGTTACTTCCTCTCACACAGGTGCAGAACACATGTACTAGTCAGCCATTGGCTGTAAGCTCTGTGGTGTGTTCAAGTGCAACTTTCAGTCTGAGAAATAGCGACGTGAGGCGACACAGCAGTCGGCCTTTGTCGCCACCAGTTCTTTGATGTTGGTTTGTTGTGTCTGGGCCTTAAAGGAGGGCGGCTAAGCAAAGTCAAATTAACAATTATAAATATGGCATCCTGATGCTGGCTGTGACAGGAGTTAGGTTAAAATACATATTTATACACAAGTAATGGACCACTGTTAAAAATGTTGATCATTCAACAGGCCATGCCTTGTACTGGAGTTCCTGAATGTTCTATCTTGTTGTTGACCCGAGGCAAAAAGCAGGTGGGGCAGGAAAAAAAAAGTACAAATACTTTACAGTCAATTAACGTAATCTGTTTAAAGACGTTTAAAAAATAATGTGTTAGATAGTTTAAATTCCTCTAGTGTTTGAGAGAGTGAGGGCCCTGCTGTCTGTTGAGGAGCTTTTGGGTTTAAGCACTAAAATCAAACTGCTTCAGTTTCTTAACACGAAGCAAGGATATACTAAGAAGTTATATTTTAAAATATTTACTTAATAATTAAAGATTCTTTTGTTCTTGTCAAAGTCAGGAATTAATCAAGATAAAAGAAAATGAAAGGCTGCATAAGGACATATGTTATTGTCAGACTGTGTGTGTGTGTGTGTGTGTGTGTGTGTGTGTGTGTGTGTGTGTGTGTGTGTGTGTGTGTGTGTGTGTTAATGTGTGTGTGTGTGTGTGGTGCTATTAGCATGCTTGGGAGTTAAAGTGTGTGATCAGGCTCAGTGAAAGGTCCAAATGAAGACGTATGTTGGCCCAGGGGTGGGCCAGATGCAGAGGTGGATAATGGATTAGTGAAGATCAGTGTTGTTCAGCCCGGCTGTTTCCTGTGAGGAAAAACAGAGCAGATTTATCCTCTGTCCTCCGTCCCGCGGCCACCCAGAGACCACTTAAAGGAAAAAGATCTAAGTCTGATGTGTAAATATCTTCAGAGGGATTTTCTGAGAGGAAAAATGGATGAGCCGTCATGAGTGGACCACAACAGAACAAAGAGGAGAGGAGTCTTTGTAAAGGGAAGCTGTGACAAAAGTTTCTGGAGTTTCAGGAGAAACAAAAAAGACCGAATCTACACAGAAGTTCTTGCAGAAGTCTCTTTGTGTTTTCTTTCTTCTTGAAGAACTCGTGTTGCACTTTGGCTCCAGTTTGGAAGTTATTCCTTTCAAAATAAACCTTAGGTAAAGGGAAGGGTCTGGAAACAGTAGTTGGCTCAGAGACACTGCAGTCTTGTGTTATGATACTAATTTGTTTCCAGCTGCATGCTCAGCTGCAATAATAGAAAATTTAGATTTTATCTCATTTGTGAATCAATCTCAGGAACCGCTGAACAAAAGCCTGAACGTCAGTCCCTTCACCAAATATATTCTTTCTCCAGGATGTCTGCACCTACATCTCAAGCCTCCTACAGACTGTAAGATTTTACCAATCCTATAAGTTTAGTGAAGCTACACTGTGCGACATGGATCTAATAAACTTGGGTACGACATCAAGTTTGAAGTATGCAGACTGTACGATGACGACATCTACTGAATCACAGGCTACAATGAACAATATCTTCCCACACTGAGTGCACAAGGATGCTGCGAGTTATTACTTCTCCAACTGTGAAGCACAACATAGAGGGTCACATTATTAATAAGCTTGAATTTTATGGGCTTTATATATTGCAGTGTGTCTGTGTGTGTGTTTGCTAGCTGCTAGGTTGCTCACCTGGCAGCTGCAACTATGCTGCTATTTCCTTCCATGCGTCGTCCTTCTTTACACGATCATGCTGGAGGACACATCATACAGGTGGCTTCTGCTGCCACAACTCCACAAGGTTTTCCTCTCTGCTGGAATCTCGCACATTTCTTTTAATGCTTTTTGCCTCCATGACAAGCTGCTATTTGTCTGTTTAGGTTTAGCACCAGCACGTCATTTCATGCTGCATTTCTATTGGTTGGTTAGAAGATGTAGGTGGTGACAGCAGTCACACAGTGAGATGATCATCTCAAATTTCTGACACTGTCAGAATTTTATCCCAGGCTGTCTTTGATAGCAAGACCATGACAACAGTCATCCTTGAAGCTCTCTCACCGTGCACGTAGGACCAACGTTTTATAGTCACGACCACAGATATCACCATGTTTCTTCCACTTCTTTCACGATGGTCATCTTTCGTCTGGGACAGCCCAAAATCACTCAAAATCTAAGAACATTTATATTCTTGTTTCTGCAATATAGGCTCATTTAGGTATTTCAAAATTAAGAAAATCATGCCTTAATTTCTGATTGATGCCTGTGGTCTTGAAGCCAATTCAATGAGACTTTAAATGGCTAGATGTGAAAATTATTAAGTATGAAACACTCTCAGTAGACTTAAAGGTTGCTGTAAAATAAATAGATAAATAAAAATAAATAAATAAAAAAATTTGAAACTTCTCAAACCATTCATGCAGCATAATCTACTCCTGTTGTTAATCTGTGAGCTAATTTGAGCAAAAATATGGGGTTAAAATCTGTGCACTGTGAAAATTGGTTCGTATGAGGGTTGACTGCAGCCGATCTAATATGAGCACAGTGTGTTTCCAAGCAGTCTCGTTCTCCATGCAGGGCAGAAGGTCCAAATTCTACTGCCACAGTTCATACTTAAAGGATCAGTTTTAGTTGGAGAATCATTTACATTTTTACACTGCAGTTATGACAAGAAGAATCTCTAAATCTAAAGAAGCAGAAGCAGTGGAATGTTAATATTTTTTAAGCATTCCCATTTTAGATTTTTACTGTGCAGACAATACAGTATAACTGGAGATCATTCTGTACAGTTTGTGTCTCAGGCTGGTGTAAAAAGGCAGTTATTTTATTCACTTGTCAGGCAAGGACAAATGCACAAGACATTGCTTCATATATAAAATACAAAGTAGATGCAATGTATACAGGTATCTAGCCATGGCTGATTTGTAATCTCTGTCCCTGGTCAGGCTTTGAGAATTAAAACGGTAAGTGTGAGATTACTGAGCATGGAGTAATTCCATATGATAATAAAGCACAACATATACACAAAAATACGGACACAATAAGAACAGACAAAAAACAATTAACAAAGACTATGTTATTCAAGCATGAGGTCTGTGTGTGTCCGTTTGTACACACACATGTCCACACATGTATGTCCATGCATTGTGCTTAACACACACGTGTGTGTAAGTGTTTATGTGTGATCAGAGATTGTGGGCTGCACAATCAGTGTTCACAGGCTTGCTTCAGGTTCAGCCGTTGCTTTACATGTGTGTTAAAAACATTGAGCTCTGTCAGTTTTTTAAATTTCAGATGGTAATGCATTTCACAGTTACATATCTCTTACTGAAGGATGATTTACCTGATGTTGTTCTGCATTTTGCTGCTCTACACTTTCAACTTGTTACACCCCTCGCTCTGATTCCACTATGCTGTGTGTTGACAGATTATTTCTGGTGTAAGGTTGTTCACACAGGTCGATCACTGACAACAATAAGGTGAAAAACGGCTACATTTCCTAAATAAATACAGATTAACAGATTAAATTCTTGGTCCTCATTTTTTAAAACATTTCCAAATGAATGGATTAAGGTTGAGACATAATGACGGGGTGGGTCAAAACTTTGACAAGTTCTTAAATACCTTCAGTTTTCAGATACTTTAAAATCCTGTCACACAGACACATAATTGTTTCTCAAGACAAGCAGGCTGGCTCATCATCACCGTCACTTTGAAACTGAAGTTGCAGGTTTTCTAATATTATACAGGGCTGTTCAAAAATACTTTCTGCTTTTATGAGTTTTCATTTGTGCCTGCTCGTACATGATGTGCCAGTGTAAATGCTACCAACTTTTAATTAAGAAATATGAGGGGTTTTTTTATGTTTGAACCAGCACAGAATGGTATTTTAAATATTTTAACTATTCTCCAGCGCAAATGTCACAAAGTCAAATTCCAGCAGAAGCACACAAACATACTATCAGGCACAAGCTTCAGCTCCATTCCTTTCTGCTGGACCGGCTCCAAGTTTAGGACTGCGATCAGCTGCTCTCAGCTGTTTTCACCGGGAGGTGAGGACCTCCAATACAGCCTCCACAGGGAACATTTCATCACCTGAAATCCAACCAGCACACTTCACCACCTCAGCCTCGGGAACTGGACCCGAACTCTGCGGGAACCCGAACCTGTTCCAGGACGAATACTGCTGGTGGGGACACTCATGCACTTTAACTCTCGGCTATGTGAGTGCACAGAATGCTGTTTTGCACACATGTGGAGTAACACACTGTTTTCTACTTGTGCTACAGTCACACGGCTGGTTTTAATAAAACTGATCCTTGCTTGGTTTATCATTAGAATGACTCTGAACACAGAGGTGTTGATTCAAAAGCAGAACTCAGAGCAGTTCAAAGCATTTAACCATTTACTTTACAGAGTTTAAAGCAGAGTATGGCGACAGGTCATCAGTCAGAGAGGGCAGACTGAACAGGTAAAGGGCAGACAGATGAAACAGGGAACAGGCTGTGTGGTTAGAAACAGGAACAAAGGCTGGAACACTAAGACTGGGCTGTACATGAGTCAGTCTGGCAAAAGACTGGGGAAAGAGGGCTGTTAAATATAAAGCAGGGGAGATAATGAGGAAATGGACAACAGGTGTGCTGGTGAGTGAGGAGATCAGGTGATTACAGTGCAGGTGTGGAACAGCAGAGCTGCAGTCTGATGCCCTGTTTACACGTACACGGGTATTTTTAGAAACAGAGACACATCCCTTCGTTTGTGCCCTTTGTTTACACGCAAACGGAGAATTCGCCTCTGAAAACGATTCATTCTAAAAACTCCAGCCAGAGTGGAGATCTTGGAAAACTCCGGTTGCACGTTTGCATGTAACAGCAGACGTCACATTATGCGACAGAACTTGTACCCGCGTCAAAAGTGCGACCTATGTTTACATGTTGCTATGGTGATCATGGATGCCTTCAGAGTAGCAGACGAATTTATGTTGGTGCAAGCCCTCTTCGTATGTTTGCATTTGCAAATACAGCTGCTCTATTATATCGAGGAGCAGAGACGGATGAGTGCTCAGAGGTCAGCAATTTTGCAGCAACAACTTCTCCTCCCTCCAACACGAAGAGCCAGTCCGCGTCACCGCCAGCGTCGCCGGTTTTGGGTCCGTCCTGGGAGAACTGCTGTCTGGTGGGAGAACTTCGAAAATGAAGTGGTTGTCCCGGAGGAGTGGCGTGAAAATTTTAGGATGTCGCAGGTCATCACTGCTGTCACTCTCGGAATTGCTGCGTCCCTACATCGAGGGTGAGATGACCGTCATGTGGTCTCCTGTCAGTGTCATAAAAAAAGTTGCCTGCACCCTGTATTACCTGTCCGACGAGGGTAGACTGCGTAAGACGGCATACATACACGGGTTGGTGTAAACGCAAAGTTTTCTGAAAACGGACACGTGTGCACGCAATTATTTTTGAAAACGGAGAGGGTGAAATGTCCGTTTATGAAAATAGCCGGCTACGTGTAAACGTAGTGTGAGTTTTCCAGGTTTTTCCTAGGTTTTTTTTGTTCCCTTGTACCTGTGTTTTTGGAATACGTGACACATGGTGCACCGGCTGTTGTCAATGATTGAGAAACACACCCACAGCTGATTAATTCCCCCACACCTGTGCACACCTGGGAAATGGGAGGAGCAGTTTCTATTTAAGCTCAGTGTTGGAAATAATGGTGTTGAACACTCTTGATGAAGGTCCAAGAGAACTGAAATGTTAGATTGTGAAGCTGAGCCAGAGCAGTGTGCGGGTTCGTCTGTTGAAAGACTCAAGAATGCACAGGGTGAAGTAAAATGTACATTTAGTCGTCCATCTTTGAAACATTGTAGTTTCATTTCGGCAGACCCACGTCAGTAACATCAGCAGCTGCTGATGAGCCTGGTGTGAAGTCTAGTCAGATTCTCTCTTGCACTGCAGTCGTCTTTTCCTCAGTCCTTAAATTCTCCCTCACATATTTCCTTGATCCAAAGATGCTTTTTAACAAGGTGAAGGAAAAGTGTTTGGATAAATACATAGGACTTTTTTTTGACTATTCCACTGCAGCCTGTGCTGTACACCAAGTGCTTGTCAGATGGCTGATCATGGTCATGGTTTGCAGACACTGGAAGTGGGGGGCTGCATCCTACAATCTTTGTAACTTTCCAAAACTGAAAATCTGAGAAGTACTCCTACTTCACACATTAATTTGCCAGTGGCCAGGTGGAGATGAGAAAGTAGTCAGGATTTGAACTACTTCTTTTTTTCACTCTTCACACAACTACTTTTGTCACTTCTGTGTGAACAACCAACCGAGTGCATTCGAGGAGAGGCTGTCCAAACGTGTCCCCTATCTCAGCCCTTTAAACAGTTGCATGTAGACATGTTTGGATGGCACTTTGTATGAACTACTTTTTTTAAGCAAACCTTGATAGCTGCTTGTGTCTTTTTAAAACGTATGCAACTATCGCAACTATTACGTCCTTACACTAACCTTCCTGTGTAATGAATCTACCGTTTTTTCCCCCAGTAATTAGTATCTAGTTCCTAACATGTTGAGGCAGAGAATACTTGCTGTAGCTCTGGTTGAGGGTGAGAGGCTGTCAGTAAATAGTTTGTTGGGCACAGGGAGACGGAGATCTGTGTGGGTACATGAGAACTTAAAAGAAGGGGTTGATTATGGGGAGTCCCACCAGTTGGTCCAGGAGCTTCTCCTCCATGACGGCCATTTCCAGGCATATTTTAGGATGACTCAGGGGCAGTGATCACCACAGAAGGCCCGCCTCTCAAATCATCTGATTGGACAATGGGGAAAAAGATAACAAAAGACATGGGGCATTTTTCAGTTTTTTCAACTCAAGGAGGTCAGAGCAAAGAAATGCCAGGTGTGTTGCAATGCAAAAACATCAAGCAAAAAGCTTCATTCTCATTAAAAACAATTACAAAAAGGTACCTCCAGCTGCTAAAATGTCTTCTGCGTGATCAAGGCCTTATGCTTCACCTAAATGTGATCTTTATCTTTTTATTGAATTTATCTTGCAGAATCTCAGGACCACACCTCAACATGTCACTTCCATGCATAAAAATAGCCACCTAACCCACTCATCCTATCCAGTTGTATTCTTTGCCCCTCCCTCCCACCCCGTTTTTCTCTTCCTCTCCTTTAACGTAGGATCCTGAGAGGATCCATCGTGCCCAGGTGCTATGACAGATTCCTTATCAATGCTTCCCCAACAGCACATTCAGCCAAGCGAATGGCCCACAAACAGTCCAAGCCCTGCACATCAGAAATGTTTTCCTTTAATAAAGTGGTTAAACACATCTTATTGATGGTGTAGTCCTTGCTGGTGAATTCTCAGTGAAGCCATGTGCCCTCTCCAACTGAACTCATGCTGACTGAAAATCCTGGTCATAGAGGTCCAGTTACATTTTCTTTCAGGGTCCTCCACACACAGCCAGGCTTGTTAACATTGGATCAGACCCCCCCAACAGACACACTCACTCCCTTCCTCTCCCGACAGGTGGTGTGTCTGTAACAAGTAAACAGGTGTTGCTTTGTTGCTCCGCCAAGAGACAGCAAGCTGAAAAAACCCCAACAAACAAGCAGCAGCATCCTCATCCTGCTAATTACTGAGAGAGCGTTACGTTGATCACCTCAGTCTGAGGTTTAGTTAGTTCACTCTTTGCACTTCAGGGTATTTCTCATTTCCCCCTGTGACTTCCCTTCCTCTCAAACTTTGCCTTCTCATTTCTCAGGGCTGGCCCTCAGAGCGGGCCCTGAACCTTCGGTGAATGGGGATCTGTTGTAACTCAGCGTAGTGGGAACAACGTGGCCGGTGGTAGCTGTTCAACACAGCAGACGGCATGTCAGCGAGGCTCCAGAGGGACTCTTGATGGTGGGAAGTGCTGACGGGGACGTCCAACAATGTGTTTGTGGATTCAGTGTCGCTTTTGACATCACGCTCCTTAAAGTCAATACAATCAGCTGGCAGTAATTTGTTTGTGTGTGTGTAGATGAAAATGGCCTCTTCACACTGCGGGCCATGTCTCCATTCTTGTGCAAAGCTTTAGTATAAACACTGTAAATCATATATGAACAGGGCTGATGAATATGAAGGGAAGTTGGCTGACCTCTTTAGACGTAGCAGGAGACGCAGCCAAGCCACCACAGGGAAGTCAAGGCAAACCATTTTAAAATATTAAGTGGCCAAAGAATATGTACACACAAACTAAGCGTGCTCGAGTAATTCGACTCCCATGACAAGGGCTCAGAGAGCAAAATAATATACAACCATCGGAGGCACAGCTCATTAATTCTAACCCATACGCACGGGACAAGCAAACGCTGAAGCTAATTCATTTGTCCACATCAGTGCAAGCATGAAACTGGAAAACCTGTACACTGTCAGAGATGAGCTTCAGGAGACTCTTGTGTGCCTCAAGACATTGTGTTTTGCAGAAAGAAAGACAAGCGTTCAACCTGAAGTCAAACAGGTATGTGTGTACCAAATATTTTGTTCTAATATTCTGTTTTCTTTAATTTAAACATTTGTATTATTAAAAATGCTTCCGACTTAATTATTTCCACCAGAATTTTGTTGTCAGAGTAGAGTAGCCTTTTAAACATGATGTAGACCAGTGTTCATTTTGTTGACGAAAGCTACTGTATGATGAACATTTTTCACCAACGACCTTTTTTCCAGGACGTAAACGAAATGATGACGAGCTAAAAATAGATCTTGATAATAAGAACTAAGACAAAAACTATGCTTCATTTTTTTGACAAGATGTAACGAAAGGAGGACGTAACGAAAATGTTCGTGGTCGCATGAGCAACAGGCTGGTAAACTCCAGTAAATAGTCTGCACCAGGATGTTTGGCTAGCCAGCAAAAACACTCACACCAGAGCAGCGTCAGCCATTGGTGCGAGTTGTGAGCTGTAATTCAGCAGTAAATATCAGCTGTGTGTCTGACTGTGGATGGTGGAGCTGCTGAATGGATTTCTGGAGTGCGTTAGCTGTAGCGGTGGCTGTTAGCAGTTTGCTCTGCTTTGCTGAATGGCAGCAGAGCAAGCAGCCACCAGCCACCGGATTGCACAGCTGATCCCTGCAGGACTCCACTCAGTCCGGACTGGAGAGGGTTTCTGGGTTGATGGTGTTTGACAGGCAGGTAGGAGGCTCAGTTATCTGTGAGTGTAGCTGTGCTGTAAGTAAACAGTCTGAACTCAGATCAGTTTTCTCTGACCGAGATGACGGTTTAGTTTGAATCACCATCTCTGTGAGAGGACATGAGTTTAAACCTCCAGACTAACATGTTGCAGATGAAGAAAGAATTCAGGCTTAAATGAAGTTATTTTTCTGCTTCTTAACAGTCAGATGGATCAGTCAGAGTTTACAACGTACCTGGGGACAAATCCTAGTTGTCTCACATTAGTTATTTGTGCTGTCAAAGTTTTTGAGAGCATAAATAGAGATGTTGAGCTTTTCAAATGATGACCAGTAAGTGTATGCTCCTAAATCAGCCCTTACATAGAAAAATTTGTTTAAAGATTTTTTTTATACAACTTGTAATCATGGTCCTAGTTTCTGATACATGACACTGGATTAGTTTAAAGATAAAAAAAAATATATTGAAAAAACATATTGACCAAAATTAATGACTAAAATGTGACTAAAACAGATAAGCACTTTCGTCTCAAGAATAAGACTAAAGTAGAAAATAGACAAGCGTGAAGAACTTGTTTTGTTAAGTTGTTTTATTAATGACATAGTGTGCTAGTATGTTTAGCATACTATGCTACTGACATATGTCACATGACATTATATAACATTAGTAACAAGCATTTTAACCAAACCATGATGTTTTCCTAAACCTAACCATGCACTAAACTTAAAGAAGTAAACCTAAAGTTTTTTTGTTTTATTTTGAAAAGGACTGTATGCATTTAATGAGCATAAACTGTATATTTCCTGTTTATTCTAAAAAGACACAAAGTATTTCACAAGCATAAACTGACATGTCATCCCTAAATGTCCAAAACTGACCAAGGAGGGTATCCAGCATGTCAAATTTTGTTGTGACGAGCCACTGACCAGGCGTCAGTATTTGACAAGTTGGGAGTGAGAATGTGTTCAATATTCCTCAAACTCACACACATAGTCCCTGGAGACCTGGACTCCTTCACTTTGAGCATCTTCTGCTCTTTTTAAATGGACACTTCTAGATCAGAGAAACTTCTCTGACCTCTGTTGGCATCTCAACATGTTTCATCCTTTAATTGTTTTCCCTACTGACCAATATTTACTCTCACCCTTCATCACATAAACACATACTTTCACAACTCAGAGAGTCTTGAGAGTTCATGCAGAGTTGCATTTATACTGCAGCTAGAACCTCCACGTCTGGAGTGATTTTCTGTCCAAACTTTGATCCAGAACATTTTCTTTAAAGCTGAAATCAGACCTTCACTGACTGCAGAAGTGTCCTTGTATGAAAGATACAGCACAAAGGACTTTTTCTACGATGATGAGTATGCAGACTATTTACCACCCCTGGACATCAGAGGAGCAGTGTCATTATGTTGATGATTGAGGCTTTGGCAGGTCAGACGCTCCCAAACGTTGCCCTCGACCCTCAGATTGATCACCGTCTCTGAGCTCAGACGGTTCAGGGCCGCAGCAGAACCTGCTGTCTGCTGTTTGCTTAGACTAAAAAGCTGCTAAAAGCTGGGATCAATGGGGCGGGAGAATCAATCAGGATCATCCGTGTTTATACGACTCAGGAGGATTACCTCACTGTTACTGGAATGGCCTCACAGGAATGACTGGCCATTAGAACAGTGGGACTAAACACTGCCCTGCTGTTTACATAAAAGGTAATGTGGGCTCGGCCCCGGCTCTGTGTGCCAGAGACAATTAGGCCCCTATACAGGCTGTAATCCACCGCCGGGCACGAGGTAATCAAATTCAAACATAGCTGGGCCCCCGAAAACAATGAGGGACGGGATTACAACACATGCATGTGAAGATAGAAAATTAATAAGCTTAACAGTGAACATGTGCTTCAGTGATTCACTATCAGATGGATGCTTTTAGAATGAACTGTGTTTCAGCATCTTTGAATGGTGTAGAAGTATAACTGTGAATTCATGTGCTACACGTAAGAAATGAGTCAGTGTTCATTGTTTTACTTTGAGTTATTAAGCACCTATACTGTATTTTCTGAGGCAAATGTCAGCTCACAGAAGAAAAAAAAGGTAAGCTGTTACTGATCTGAGAACCAGCAGATTGTCCTGTGACTTAACCAAAATGTATATTAGGGAACAAGTTCATATTTTCAAGATCATTATGCAAACAACTCAGCATTCCTGCTGCTTATAATGGCCATGAAGAGATCCCTGTCTAGTGTGACTCTACAGTAAGTGATAGGGGACAAAAGTATTTGTGTATTCAAAGGCCAATAGAGTCCTAAAACCTGAAAATAAGTTAGCATTTTTGCACTCCTGGTTCCCTCGTTTAGAAGTCAATGGGTTTTGGGTTCGATGAGAAGACACCTTCTTGAAGAGGTGGTCTCAGTCTGGTTACAAAGACACTCTGGTGCGGTTGGTTTGTGGTGAGAACGTGTTCTGACCTGGATCTGAACCAACTGCAGTCACATGACACATTGTTTGGGTTAAACATGAGCATGTTACAGTCCTGGAGGATTATTAATGTGCGCCTCCTCCTGTACTGCCTTAATATGCACATTCAGCACATCCAATACATCAAAACATTGTTTTCTAGTTGGAGCCGCGCCTCGTTTTCAAACTGTATGCTTTGACTCAAATGAACAATGACAGCAATATAGTCCACGATGAGCAGCGCTAAAATCAACCTGCGTAGTTGTCCCTCCATTGTGACATTAGAAAGTGTCACATTTATCTTGACAGTGTACTCTTCTTCAACGTTTGCTTTACTTCCTGGATTTTTCCCACATGGAAATTCTGACCAATCAAGAGCAGCTTTCTCAAACAAGGCATTTGATCTGGTCCGCTTGTAAATGCTGCCGTGAGAACACGAACCAACTCTAGGCAATTATACAAGTTTGGAACAACATGAGTCCCTGATTCAGACCACAGGAGACAACGACAGGTCTGACAGCACCCTCAGTCAAAGCCGCATCAACCAGCACCCATTAATAAAAGTCCTGTGACCCGACCCGCACCTATGATTAAACACACACAAGCTACAGTCACATCAAGCTGGGATCTCTGTTCTTGAATTACAAATCCAGCAGAGGAGATGTCTCTTTCACTGGCTGCGCTCGAAGCCAAGATGGTGAAAACATTCATCACTGCCAGGTTAGGAAACATTTTAGCATGCTCCTTCCACAACCAGAAAACCTCAAAAGGATCCTCAGTGGTTGTCTTGAACTCCATGTAAGCTGCCATCTCACCCTGCAAAGTTTCGTCGGTGATGAACATGACGACGGGGTCAAAGGTTCCACTTTCATTGACTTTCAAAATAAGAGGAATTGTGGCTTGATAATAGCGATTTAGATGTCAGAATATTACACATACTGCACATCTTTTTCGTTTGTTTTGTGCTGAAAAAGAAAAACATTTTGTTCTCACCAGCTGCCCACCCGCCTGTTGTTCATATTTACCATGCTTGCACCTGTGAATTTTTACATGTACATATATTTACCCATTACACAGCTTTTGCAGGTCACTCGTGGGGCAGGACTCTGCCACTGAGCTTACTTTCTGCAATAATCCAAAATCTAATGGAAAAGTACCCTTGTTTTTTTGTCAAGGAAACCACGGTGAGGTTAACTTGTAAGCTGGACTTCAGATAAACATCATCCCCGCTGCTCTCTGTTAAAGGTTCCAGCATCAAGAGTGTGTTTTCCAGAGTTTGTCTTTGCACTGAAGAACTACCTCTTCACATTAAGGTTCAGTCTGCTGTTTATACCTGTTCCTAATGACCACAGTCAAAGGTGGGGTGAGACAAAGTCATCATAAAGTGAGGTGACATGCTATGAATCATTCAAATGGGGAAGAGAGGACATGCTCTCAGCCTGTGCCCTGAGAAATTCATGATTTTTAACTCATGAAAAGGGACACGTGTGAAGAAAACAGAGACTTGAGGGAGGACTTTAAACTCTGCCTACTTTCTGAGCTCAGCACACCTGGCTAATAGCTGTGACTGTTGGATTATCTGTTTTGGAAAATTACGAAAATTATTAGAGATGGTTTCAATTAGTCAGCAGACGTTTTGAGTTGTCAGGTGTTGATGGTAACATTAATAATAGCTCTGTTCTGTGTGACAGCGAGTCAGCCAGCGCAATACCAGGCCCCTGACCCTGAAGCAACTGAATGGAATTTAGATATTATTAATTTTCTTATTTACACCTGTGCATTTCCTTCTGCAATATGTCAATTTTTTAAGTTTTTTGCTCAGGTAAAATGCTGAACTTTGGGGCATCAAACAGTTCTGACCAGCAGGACCTTGTTTACATTGTTTCTCTACAGCTTTTGGTATGAACAGCTTTTGTTTTTTACACAATTCAGAGCGACAGAAAATGAACCAGCAGTTTGGGTGTCTGTGTCTTGCTCAAAAGCACATAGGGAAGAATGAAACTTGTGACCTTCTGCCACCTTCTTTTCAGATTTATTCTATTTTTTTTTAAGCAAAACATATCAGTAACTCTCATTTCTCACCACATTCAGCTGTTGTAGGAGAATTTCTAGCAGAATACTTTTTCATTTTAGACAATTTCTGTAATTGTTTGATTGTTTGGCATCATAACTGATACTTTATTAACATGATAATGTTGATTATTAAACTGTTTAATGGCTTGAATCAGAGGAGATGATGTAATGTAATGACTATGCACTACATCAGTTTAAATTATGTTTGTGTTACTTGTGGGTGAAATTCTTATCTGGGGCCATCAGTGTTTTACTGAGGGACACTTTCACAGGTCACCTGCATGTTGCTGGGAGCAAAAACTGCCATCCAAAATATGTATTTAGTTGGTTTTGAGATGGTTTATCTCATCAGGTAGCAGGGGGTTGAATATTTTGGGAGGAAAGAAAAATTAAAAATATGTAACAGACAAAATTGCAAAGAAAAATGGAAGACTTGCATGTTTTATAAAGTGCACAGTATATTTTTTCTGCTTAATTTTTTTTGCATGAATCCACAGTCTGGTGATCACAATGTCTCCTCTGCCACTGCACCCTGCTCACAGTACATGAGGCAGCCTGACAGACGCTTCTCCTGGAAGCATGTGGACGTATCAGATGATAAGGTGGACTAAAGCCTATAAATACGGCTGCCTGAGTCTCCCGGTGAGCCAGTGTTTAAACTCTGCTGCACCACCTGATGATCTCTGCTGTCTGAACCCGAGCGTCCTTCCCTCTGCGTTTAGCGTGTCGTTATTTGGGTTCAACTCTTCGTATATGGAAAGAAGCGCCGTCAGAGGAGACACATTTTCACGTCTTTTCGTGTGTGAATTAATCGCGTCCTCGATGTATTAAAACGATGTCTCCCTGTGCGTAAAATGCCGCGCTTAGTGCGTCCTGGCGCGGACGATTCCTTGGAAAATGTGCGGTGTCAGTCGCGCTTCCTTCACGCCCCGCTGCTGTGGATCGGTGCTGAGCAGGAGTGGCATCTCGGCGACAAAATCTGGATGAAAGAGCGTCCTTTAGAGCTCAGGCATGCATCGAGTAGTGAGATCATTGGCGTTATAAATATCCCCGTGCCAGCAGAACAACTCCAGCTACTGCAGCCGGGGTAATGCCCAGGAGCGCTGCATGCGTGTGTGCGCGCGGTTCGTGGTGCCCAGACCTCAGGAGCGACACCAAAATGCTAGAAGTGGCCTAGCGAGTGTCTCCTTTTTGGAAGAATGAATGTTCCTCTTTACCTTCTGACCGTCGCTCACTTGATTTGCGCCGCCGCCGGAGCAGAGCACGTCTCTTTGGAGCGCCAACTTCTGGAGGAGGGGATCAGCTCGGGACGCAGGACTTGCAGGCTCTACTGTAGGGTTGGCATCGGCTTCCATCTCCAGATTCATCCCGACGGCAGAGTCAACGGCAGCCATGAGCCCAACCAGCTGAGTAAGTCATTCACTCCGGTTTCACGGTGCACGGAGAAGCCGAACTACTAAATTATAAACGTGTGACGCGCACATGAATCCTGCGCGTCCCGCTGAGAATGCGCACTTGGATCTACATTCCTGCATTCGCTCTAATTGATCCCCTTGTGTTTGCAGTCGTGTCTATTTTAGATGTCACCCCAGGAAGTTCTAACAATAATGATTTACACAGGAAGAGAGTGAGGACCGCGCACCTAAACTTAGGCTGCCTGACCCTGTGAAATATCTGAGCAGCGGGCATCTGCTTGACGAGCCTTGTTTGTGTCTCTCCGGGATGTTGGCAGGTAGACTATTTGTGGAAGTAACAGGTGCAGCACTGAGACACCAGGATGTGTTGGATTGCCAATCAGCACGATTGTCATCACAACAACGGTACTCCTTACACTGCAAAAAATATCCACCTTAAAATTGGACTATTATTAGAAAAGGATTTATTGCCAAGTTTTCACTCAGGAGGAATTTGCTTTGATTTTTGGTGCATACATTAAACACACAATAAATGTAGTGAGGGAAATAAAAATAAGGCAAAGCACTGCACTCAACTTAAATATAGAATACAAAAATCCCAATAAAAAAATGCAAAGATGCTTTTAAAAAGTATTATAACGTCAGATATATACAATAAAGCTGTGTGTTATCATTGCCTGTTATTGAAACTGTTTACCTTCAAAACTAGTAACAAATATAGTTTGTTTTGGATTCAAATTCAATTATTTTACTTGTATAGGTCTCAAATAAAAAAAGTAAAGTGCAATATACAAGTGAATTAAAAAGTACGTGAAGTTATTTTGCAATCCAGATGATGATAGAAGCATGTTAAGAGGAAAATGGACATATGTTATTAACCAAAACTACAAACTTATTGTCTCATAAATAATATCTACAGTGTGAACATTATGGGAAGTATAATCTAAACAAAAGACAAAGATCCCTGTGCACACAGTTGTGCTCAGAAACATTACCATTAGCCGTAGAGACTGGAAGGTTTAATGAGGTTCGTTCCTTGTTTTCCTGTCCTGTATATGAAGACATAAGGAATGTACTTTTCAGTAAAACAGCCTCTATCTACGTTTATTTCTTTTGGTTGGATGATCATGAAAAATCTGAGTTTTGTTTTAGAAAGGGAACTTATTTTGTGGCTGAATTTCTTTGCCAGGCCTGAGATACAAGGCAGAGCATTGTGGTTCTGGACTGAAGTGTTAAATAACATGTACTTTGGATTGTTACTATAACATCGTTGTAGTGGTGTCTTGTAAACCCATGAGGGGCGGGCACATGTGAGTGTGGATGACACAAAATAAAAAACGAGTCCAGTAATTTAATCAGCGTAGCCCTGATGATATTTGAGGCTGATATCAATAATCAAAAGTTTAAAAACTCCAATAATGACACATCAGCTGATATTCAGCTTTTTACATGAACAGACAAAAGCAACATCAGCCCATATACTGTATACTGGCCTGGATTTATTGGCCAATGTATCAGTCTACCTGTAGTAAAAAGTGACGAAAATTCAAGTGTAACTTGAGAATAAGAAAGAGACCGAAACATTTCAGTATGTTACCCTGTCAGAATCTGTGACCCAGCCCCTCACCCCTAACCCTAACCACTCAGCAACTCAGAAAACTCAGCGATGTTCAGGGGAGTCTGCTTCTGGGTCACAGAATTTGGTGTTTTGAGAGTTTTCTTACAAGTGACGATGTCTTAAAATAATGCAGATGACAAACATCAACATTATCTAAGATGTTTAAATTGAAAATTATTCCCTCCATTTGAAAACATCCTTGAACTCATGTAAAAAATAAGATTTTTTTTTACACTTAAAGACACTTACACAGCTCCACAAGCTCAGATGAACTGTGATTTAACAGTTTTCAGCTGCATCCAGAACAAGTTAAAATAGGATTATTAGCATAACTAGAAGCATTTATTTATTTAAAGCTTAAAATATATTGTTACAGTAGTTTTTGAACTCCAAATCTTTGAGCATCTTGTTTGTGAATCTTCGTCCTGTCTCCTCTCGGCCAGAAGACAAAAGTTATAAATCAGATTTTCAGCTTTTACTGCCCCATCAGATCCCTCAACGCTGCTCCGCTGACGAAACAGCCGAAGCTCACCGTGAAAGTGCACTTGTGCCTCCATTTCATGGTCCCCTTTAGAAGACTTGTCAGGTTACATGGATTTCAACACGACAGCCATGTGGTTTTGAATCCTGCATGACAGCGCTGGAGACGAGCAGGAGACTGGCCGTCTTGGATTTGTAATATGAAGATTCTCTTACCATCACACTGCATTACATTTCATATCACTGCCTCACAGAATACCTCAGATAGTACTTGATACACAGTTGAGTCACCACAGGAGACAATATTCATCTGGGATAACACTTAAGTGTCCTTTTATTTTGACTTGTCAGTCACTCTGGGGTACTTAACTGACCTTGGTGCAGCAGGCAGATTTATATAATGGTTTTACAACATTGTGTCAGTAGATCTCTGTCCATCATGACGAGTTGTGGCCTTTAACCAGTGGGTTGTTATCCTGATTTTCATCAGTCTGGGTTTCAGTTTGGAGTTTTAGTGACATGCAAAGGCCCAAATGTTTCAGAAGAGACCCACACTGGCACAACCCACTGTTTTGCATTTCCTGGCACCAGAACTCACCCTACAGTCAGTGTGCCAAGAGGTTGGGGCAGAACGCTACAAGAGTTATGTTCTCAACGTTTTACAAAAATATATCATATTTCTGTAATCATAAAAGACAGAGTGACGTATTTATTCTGATTCCTCTCACACAGATCAAATCATGATTAAAGAGCACCTAACATATTCATTTTCAGCTTCATATTTGTTCTAGTAGAAACCCAAAATTCAATGGTCAAAAACCACATTATTTACTGTCTGTGTAGGAACCAACACATTCTCACTCCAACCTCGTCACATATCGACACTTGGTCATTGACCTTCCACATCCAGATACGATGTGCAAGGTACCCTGGGTGTGTTGGTTGTTGATGTTCTGGGACACAGTGTCAAGTTCTGCCTGTTACATGCATTGTCTTCTTTCAAAATACACTTCTGTTTTCACAGAAAATGTATTGTTTACATACAGTCTCTCTTAAAATAAACGCACTACATCAGTACAACACTGTAAATAGACGTTTTTTTTCCTTTAACAACAAAAGCACATCATTAGGTTTAGGAAAAAAGAACAGGGTTTGGCTTTAGAGTCTTACAGGACACGAACACTGCTCCATCAGGCAAAGGTTGTGTTTGTTGAACCCATCCATCCCTCCCGCCCACCCCAGTCGCACTTTCGCCTTCTTAACTTATGTTGTTATCCCACTACATTTCTCCCTGACACCATCGGGCACTGTTACACAATAACGGCAATCAGCTGCGTATCGTGCCAACATGTAAGGACGACTTTTTTCATTGCTGTCTGACCACAGAAGTCACTGCCCAAGCATTGGTATTTGACAACTTCAGAATGAGACCAGGTTGCTGGAACACCTGTATTCACCCTCTGTCTGAGACATTCTGAGCACTTTTAGCATCTGTCTCTTTAAGCCCCCCTCTCGACTGCTCAGCATTGCAGGATCTTCCACAGGGGATGACTGAAACAAAGAATAGCGGTACTTTTTACCATGAAGGATTCGCAATAAAAGCTTCTAAACACAACCAGACTTGTTGCAACAGGATCAGAAATCAGGGAGAAATTATGAACTTGGCAACCAAGATA